>SWEM01000024.1:0-129109 GCA_019593585.1 Nitzschia palea | reverse complement strand
AAAGTGAGACACACTATTTACAACACCTTTCACTTTCTATTCTGCCATAATTATGGTGTTTTAAGCAGTACTACCTGGTTCTTCTTTCCAAGCCAGGGCATCCTTGACATATTGAAAACGGCCCCCCCAGTCACGACGGCAAAGACACTGGGACCCACAATTTGGGTGGGAAAGTCATTGATATAGCCGACCCCCCGCGCCATGAAACAGGCCGTGAGTGGAATCAAGGCCAAGGCGGACAATTCCGCATTGAGAATTTGCGTCATGCGCTTGGCCAAGGCTTCCGACATGGGTTCAATACTTCCCGTTTGTTGAATTTTGACCGTTCGTTGGATAATGGTAATGGTGGGAAATAAACTGAGAGCACCAAAAATTCCCAAGAACGTCATTTTCAACCAAAAAATGGGTTCATGCGAATAAAAGTCCCATCCCTTTCCATAGGCCGTGGCTCGATAATAGCCACTGACCAACAATGCCGTTCCGGACACTCCCGTCGTAATATCGGCCACTCCCAATAACTTTTCTTCCTCAATCGTCATGGCCGGTTTGACGGTAAGACGTTCCGTCATGATGGAGGCGACAATGACTAGAATGGAGAGATAATGACTATATGCAGCCAAGGCCGAAGGAATGGCATCGCCAGATGAAGCGGCGAAGGCCATCTCTGGAGTCGTGAGAGCCACGGCTCCCAAAAAGACGGCACGCATCTGATCGGGCACTTGATGAGTAGCATCGGATGATGATGATTCCATAGATAGAGAAAGTGGATCATAGAAAGCCTCTTGTACGTCCTCGCTATTAGACTTGTGCAAGGATAGAAAAGTAGTGGTAGGACGCATCCACGTTGTTGTGGAACGCAATGGAGAATGCACAGCAGTGGTCCATGCCTCCACAGAGAGACTTTGGAAAAGTACCAAACCAGATAGGGATAGGAGAAGCTTCATGATGATGATTCTTTCTGTTTTGTTCTTGTGCCAAAAAAGTGAATAGGAGCCTGGTAAAAAAGGAATCACTACTCTATTATTATGTTGTCAAGATGAAGAGTTCCGATACGACAAAGAGGACGATCCGACGATGATGTTTCCCGAAAGATCTTGGAAATTGGAAATAAAACGAATCTACCCGGTAGTGACGCCAGTGTTCTCCACATCGTCGATTCGTCCGACTGCTAGGGTGGGATCGATCCAGGAGTCGAAGAACAAACAGACCATTACGATTTACCTTTTACTATACTCGTCGTTACGGCGTCCGCCTAAAACCACCGTCCGACCTGCATCACCGTTGCGTTGGACGCGGCGATGGAGACAGAGAGGAACGAGACCGGTTGGTGGAGGACCATCATCACCGACGCGTATTTGTAGAGGGAAAAGTAAAGAAACCATGGCAGGTACGACGGAAGAAGACCTTGTTGTTGCTGTTGATGTTGTTGGCATGAGAGAGAGAGAGAGAGAGAGAGAGCTGTTTCCGTAGAGGACGAATGGGTGTTGAGAGTGGAACAGTTATGTCCGATGGAGGAAAGAAAAAAATTGTCAGTGTTCCATGGGCTGCAAGGCTAACCATGCCCCTCTCCTTTCCAAACTCTCTTTCTTTTCTTGTTGTTGTGATTTGTTGACTACCGGAACATACGTACGAAAATCGAAATATACAATATAGGCAAAGCAACAACAGGAAAGGCATCAGCCGTGGCAAAAGCCTTGAAGAAGGGCATTTCCAAAAAGGGAACTCGCATCCACACCAAGGTACACTTTTACAAGCCCAAGACTCTTTCTTTGGCACGAAAGCCCAAATACCAACCCAAGAGCACACCCAGCAAGTCTGGCTTGGACAAGTATTCCGTCATCAAGTACCCATTGACGACTGAATCGTCAATGAAGCTCATTGAAGATTCCAACACTCTAGTATTTATTGTCGATATCAAGGCCAACAAGCGTCAAATCAAGGCTGCCGTTCGGGATCTATACAACATTGAATGTGAAAAGGTCAATACTTTGATCACTCCCCGAGGATTGAAGAAGAGCTACGTCCGACTGAGCAAGGATTATGATGCCTTGGATGTTGCCAACCGAGTTGGTGTAATCTAAACTGGAAAATATACTTTCTGTCGTTTTTCTCTACCCTAGTCCATCTACAATACACTACCGTTAACACTGAACAATCGTCTATGACTTGCGCGTGGGAGAAATTGTCGTCTCTTTGAGTTGTAATTCGTTTGTTGTTGACGAGGGTGGGTGACAACATCAGCACACCATCGTTCCATCCCAAGCATGAACCCGTACATCGGCAAATACTAGGTACATTCATTGTTACACGTTGTTGATTAGTATTCATTTAGTGATTGCAAAACAAATTGCCATCCATCCCTAGACTGCAATGGGGATATGCCCAAAGAAAATGGATGGGGAGACTGATAGTTGTAGTAGTGAGATGTGGGATGAGAGAACATTTTTTACATGATGGAGCATCCTCCCTCTGATTTTTCTTGAATGACTTCTTCATTACTACGGACAGGGTACAAGGCACATCCATACTGTTCTTCGACAATATATTCGGAACCAGTCATGGAATTATCATCGTCGGCACCATTGCCGGGGTCCTTGGAACGGACTTCAATGTATCGGGCATCCTTGCGATCCAGTTCAAATCCTCGCATGGCAAGCTTTTCATCTTCATGGTCCAGGCCTACTGGTTCAAAGACCCATCCTTCATTGGTTACCTTCAAGTCACGAACAATCGCTTCTTCACCTCGATCCACATCAATAATCAAGGCACCATCCAATTCCAAACTTTCAATGGTGACTCCTGGTCCACGAATTACCAGTGTGGATCGGGCACTAATCTTGACTTTGTCAGGATTAGTAAACTTGAGAGTGTATTCTGCAGGGCAGCAGGCAAAGTCTGGCTTGAGGACGATGGCTGGACCAGGAACAACTGTAATGCCATTGTATGTCACTGGTTCCGCCTCTTCAATCTGACAGCCAATGGCCTTCAACATGATGCGAGCGGCAGCATATTGATCCGCTTCCCCGGTAGCCGCCGTGGCCGCCGCAATTCCCTTGGCTTGGAGGGCGACACCATCCGCCACCGAGTTCTTGACGGGAGAAAAGCACAATTCGGCAGGGAGTTGAGTGTATCCCACCTTCTTTTGTTCACCTGCCTCCAAGACGGTGGGGAAATCTTGCATCATGCATTCGAGACGAGTGGGTTTGGTAAAGGTAGTTTTGGATTCATCGGCATATTTGGGATTGACAAATTCGGGCATTTGACCCTTGCAACGTTCAAGGGCCTTGTTGTATCCCTTCAATTGAAAGACCAACTGATTAATGTTTCCAGGGAAGGGAGAAAAACCTGCCTCATTGTTGACATCCCCATCCTTAAATTCCTCAGTCGTACGTAGCAAGGGGTCTAGTTGGTTGTATTCCACATTGATCGTTCTGCAGTGAGTGAAAGAGCGATCGGTGAGAAACATGCGCATGTAAAAACAAGATTCATGACACGATTCATGCATCGGTGGTTCGTCAAATTCTAACTTCACAGAACGGATCAAGGCTCTCAGAAGTGATGTGGTGAATTTTTTAATCGTCATGACCAAATAACGTTCTCGTCGAGACAACAAAAACGATAAAATTAAAAAAAGTACTGGGAACCTACCTTTCTGCTCCAGTCTCGGCATGGACAAGCTTGGCAATACCACCAATGGCTTGCTTGGCCTTGCGAGGGATAGCCAAGGAATTCATGATGAATCCATTGGTCTCAGAGACTCCAAGCATCAATGGAAGTGAGTGGAATGCCAAACCGTTGGTATCCTAAAAAAATACGATGAATGCGTGAGATACAACACTAATAGGTCAGCGGCTTTTGGAGTGTCTCCCTCGAAACTCTCTCTCGACGTACCTGAAAGAATACCATGTACTTGATACCCTGCTTCTCCCATTTCTTGGTAACACCATCCTTGTACAATAGAGAATGAATGTCTCCATGTCCATGGGGCTTCATGACAAGTTTTTCATCCTTAACGGCAAGTCTGGCGTCGCTGTCAGCCAGAGCCGGAACTCCCTTGCCTTGTTCGACAATGTAGATTTGACGTCTTCGGAGACCAAAGCATTGGTTGTCCTTGAGGAGTTTGAACGTTTCACGCTTGGTGTCACCAGAAACCATGATGCACAGGGGTAAATAGGTACCCTTCTTGGTCATTTTGCGCTCCACGGCTCGGATGTATTCACAATAGTACTGAATGTAGGGAGTTCCCGTTGTTGTTTCAGTTGGTAGACCAATCTGTGGATATAGAAGAATGATTGATGATCAAAATGTGAGTACCAGTTCCACTTCCATATCTTCGGCGTAAACGATTTGCAATCCAGTCTTCCGATGAAAACCAACAAAAAACAAGCACACACAGACATGGACATTTTCATACCTTGGCACCACTGTATCCAAGGCGTTCTCCAAGACCTCCAGCTACCAAAACAAAGCCGACCTTGCCAAGTTCCTTCAAACCCTTCTTTTCCAACTTGGTGTAGTCAGGCGTTCCAAGCTCAAAGGATGCTCCACTAGGAATGCTAGGTTTCCAGCCATCCAATGGGTTTACTCCCTCCTTGGAATCTATTCACATAGTTTCGCAATCAGAACAACAAGAACAAGGATATGATGAGATAATGATCCACTCCCCAGTAGAAATCGTTTTTATAATTTTGTGTGCTGACCTACCTTTCAACAATTTTTGAGCATTCGTAATGTATTGGCAAAGTCCAGCGGGGCAGGACTTGTCGACTTCGTCAAGGTGAGCAGCAAAATCACGAATAGCTGTCGGGCTGACATTGCCTGACGTCCATTGTTCAAACAAGTGGGTCTGTCCTAATTTGACAAGTTTGATGATGAGTTCAAATTGTTCTGGCTTGTCGGCGGCCAAGGTTCGAAGCTTGACTTCCAATCGTTCATCCATGGTATTTATTGGTTGGTTGGCTTCCTTTCAATTACAACCCTTGATGATGATGATGATGATGATGATGTCTTCTACTACTGGCCAAACCAAAGCAAACACCTTCTCACACAAGTACTACCGTGCTTCTTGTTCTGGGCTATGTCATGTCATGTCATTCATGGCATGGCATTGGGCGATTCCGTCACAACGAATCTTCGTCGTACAGATAGCATGGTCCTGCTCGTCATGCCGGCGATATTGGTTAATTAGCGTTAGAAATGAGCGAGCGTTGTCCTAAGTAATGACATTTCTGTTGAACTGTAACACATATACTGGGGTTATATTTTTCGAAAGTGAGAACTCTTCGATTCAACACTTCGGTATCAGTCGACAGTGGATACCATGGTACTTACGGTAGTACCTGGTATGAAGCTAACCTAATATCAAAAAGCCATATACTTGCAAGTTTTGAACATTCTGTAGGTGATGGTAAGAGGTCTATATCGAAGAACTGATGTTTTTACACTTCTGACAAACCGACAAGGGCTTTGCCGCAGTCCCTCTTGAGATACTGAAACGGATATATCGGCAGGGCATTGTGACAAATAATTCCTACCGTTAGTTCCATCACATATCTCAACCGACAGATCACTGACCATGCATGAAATCAAAACGCTTTCAATCAATCGACACAATGAGTAGTTAGCATGTTGTTGCGAAAAACAAAACAAAAGCAAGGGTTCATTCTTATAGAGATCTCACATTCTCACGACAGAATGCAGCCACAAAGTCCTGCGTCTTTCTGTGCCTGATCCTCAAATGAATCCACCCCTTTCGGAGACGAGGGTTCCTTTGGAGTTTCTGCTGCTGATGTAGGTGACGATGGTGCTTGTGCTGGTGCCGCCTTGACTTCTGATTCAGCTTTTACTTCATCCTTCGCTTCTTCCTTAGTTTTCTCTGCGGGCACTTTTTCGCGTTTCTTGGCTTCTTCCAATACCTTGTTGGCAGCAGCGGTTGCATTGGCAAAGGCTTCTTCTTCCAGTTGTTTCACTCTTGCTGCCTCTTCCTCGGCCTTTTTCTTTGCTGCGGCAGCGGCAGCGGCTGCCGCCTCTGCTTCTGCCTTTAGCTTTGCAGCTGCTTCTTCTGCTGCTTTTCGAGCTGCTTCCTCTTCTTCGGCTTTTTTGACCGCAGCCGCAGCCTTTGCCAAGGCCTCTTCCTCGGCAAGTTTCTTTGCTGCTTCCTCTTCGGCGGCCTTCTTTGCTGCTGCAGCCGCTTCCTCAGCGGCTATCCTTGCTGCCTCTTCTTCGGCGGCCTTCTTTGCTGCAGCAGCAGCTTCTTCAGCAGCAATCCTGGCTGCCTCCTCCTCCGCGGCCTTTTTAGCTGCTTCTTCTGCGGCGATTCTCGCAGCTTCCTCTTCCGCTGCCTTTTTAGCTGCTTCTTCGGCTGCAATTCTAGCTGCTTCCTCTTCCGCTGCTTTCTTGGCTGCTTCTTCGGCTGCAATTTTAGCTGCTTCCTCTTCTGCTGCTTTCTTAGCTGCAGCAGCGGCTTCTTCAGCAGCAATTCTGGCTGCCTCCTCTTCGGCTGCTTTCTTAGCTGCTGCTTCGGCGGCGATTCTGGCCGCTTCCTCTTCCGCTGCTTTCTTAGCCGCTTCTTCTTCGGCAGCAATTTTAGCTGCTTCCTCTTCCGCTGCTTTCTTTGCCGCTTCTTCTTCGGCCGCGATTCTGGCTGCTTCCTCTTCTGCTGCTTTCTCGACCGCTGCAGCCGCTTCTTCGGCGGCAATGTTGTCGGACTCTACCGGTAGTTCGTCGTCAGCAGTTTTGGTCGCAGCGGCCTCCTCGCCTGCTCCTGCTGCTGATGAAAGTTCTGCGCCTTTGGCTTCTTCAGTGGCGTTTTCTTTTGATTCTTCCTCTGCTACCTCTGAAGCCGCATCTTCTTCGACGTTCGACGGTGTCGCTTCGGCCGATAAACTTGCATCAACGGATTCGGCCGTATGTACCTCTTCAGCATTACTGTGACCGGGGCCTTTATTGCCACCGCTCTTCTTTTTGGAAGGCTTGGTCTTTTTTCCCATCTTCTATGGTTTAACTTCTGTAGTCCTATGAAATGTTCCCCGTTTCAAAGCAATAAACGATACTAATCGGTTCGATTACACCCCGCCAATTTTACAATTGGAAAAGTTCCTTCATCACAGCAGTCATTTCATCCTAACTCCAAACAACCACTGTTGCGCGAGCCGACTAACGGTAGTCCATTCCGATCCCTCGAGGACCTTCACTCGCCAACCTGCGCTATTTATTAGGGAAAAGGAAGTTTCTGAGAGGCTGCCGGATCAATAGTTAACCGGAGCACATTTTATTTAGAGAACCAGCAGGCGTGTCATCTGCAGTGGAGGATTTGGCGGGAAAACTGCCTCATGTCTGAAGTGCCTGGACATAAAATCTAAAATCGCCTGTTCCCGAGTACCTGGTACCACGCCTACCGTAGGTTACCATTTACCTTGGTACCAGGTACGAACGTTGGTACCTGGTACTTGTATGTATCTTGTTCGCTCGCTAGAGTCTAGAAAAATCTGGAATGGTTTGGGTATGGCTGGTGTTAGTATCACAGAACGATGTGAAATGGAAACCCGGGCTATTGAAAAGATACCTCCTACTACCTACTTATGTTGTGGACCTCGTGAAGAAGTTCTTCTTGTTGCCGTGATTGACCTACGGAGTTTGAATGAGACGTGCCAGCTGTCAAATCGTGTAAACAAGTTACTCGGAATGGGAATGGTTGTTTTATTCTGACGTCGATGTGATGTGGGACACAACTTATCCCACTTGTTTCGATTTATCATTTTCGTTAGGTTTCTCCATGACACAGTCAACTCGTACCTTGGACGCTCCCAGTCGGGGAAGATTACAATAGAAGATCCGCGCATCATTATTTTATTGTCGATTATACGGCGCACCGGACCAACCGTAAATTCCGATAATTTGGTTTAGGATTGACGGTGTCACGTACCGTTATAGTTCCACGTAATAACTTCGGATATTTATGAGAGCGAAGAGGCGTGAAGTTCGCTATGCAAAACCATGCTCCAAGGATTTTTCCGCCGCCCCCAAAACCAATGCCCCAACTGCGTTGTTCAAAGTAGATTAGCATAGAATTTCCGAATTTCCGGTAGTAAAACGGCCTCTATTTGTAACGGATTCAAACCTTACCGTAGAAGAAGTTCTCGCTCCACTTGCCAGGTATATTCTTCACGTAGTACCTGACTTGATTTTGAACATCATAACCTAGCTAGCAAAAACCATAAGGATCAAACCAAGCTATACTAATAAACGACTATGTATAGTAGCCAATTTAGAATGCGCATGGGGCGAGATATAACGAGGCTCGAAAGTTTTTATCTCTAGGCTGCTTCAACCATGGACGTGCATTCCCATGATTCCTCAGCTATTGCGAAAGTCCCATGAGATGAAAACGCACCCCTTCGTCGCAACCCTACCTTCAAAAACTGCCCAGTTCACTTCCCTGTCCCTCTAATATACATGGATGTACACCAGTCATTCATAATTGATCACCTCTCGTTATCTGCGAAGAGTCAGCATGTGACGTGAAGCTGATCGTGGAGGCGAGCACTGGATGCTGGTCCGAAGAGACGTGGACAAAGTCTGATTCCCAAAATGAGACTGGATCCTCGATTCTTTCAAATTCCATATTTTCTTCAACAAGGGATTCTTCGTCAGCTGAAGTTAGAGAAAAGTCGTCGTCTCCTGGGTCCTCAGCGGGCTCTATATCTTCTGGGACCCAATCCACTTGTCGTCCCGATTGTAACGTTATTGGCGGGAGAAATTTGCCGACTGACTCGCCCAGCCGTTGTCGTTCTATGATTTCAGCATCCGTTTCCGCAATCGGGTACGGTGCGAAACATTGATGGTCTTGATTCACATTGGAAAAGGATGATTCGAACGGACTCTGTTCACAGGTTTTCGTCATGGGCTCTGTTTCCATGGCATTAGTCTCATTCATTTGGGCATCTTCTATCCTTCCAAGTGACGACTCTAGGTCGATTGGTCTGAATATTTCTTCTGACTTTCCTGTCATCTTGTATAGTGAGTGTTTCTTGATGATTGGATTTTGATTTTGTGTGATTGCACGCTTCCTTTGATCGTTTCTTTCTTTAGACTTGTGTGATGATGCTTTCCCGCAAAATTGTGTGAGGTCAATTCGTTGAGGGCTACAGTGGACTAGTGCCAAACTCCAAATCCGTGTGTGTCGCTTTTGATTGCCCTCTTGGCTATTGCCAGGTAGTGTCAAGAAGTCTACCGCTTCTCATTAAATAAACTCTTAGAAGGTACGAGGTTTGACATCCTTTCGACGATAAGTGACTTTTCTAAATGGGGTCTTACATAGAGAATTTTGACGGTTCGGAATACCCGTAGAAAGTAGTGATGCACAGTGGACGGAAAGTACACTTCACTACTCCGAGGAACCTAAGATTTATGACTCTTGTGCTGCGAGCTCCGTTGGTACATGGCGAAGACGTGGGTACGGGAACCACCAAACGGCTTCCCAATATTCATGGGATTGGTGGTTGTCAAACGTGGAAATTTCATCCCGGTCCAGCGATCCGGCTTCGCACTTTCTTGTCGTGGACACCGAAAGAAGTCATTTGTTAACTCTAAAATCACCACCGACCAGGTAGCCTTCACGGCTCCGAAACAAAGAGATGATTCGACGCATCGCTTCTCCGTGGCGCGTGCACATCTGCACGATAAATCAAAACTTTCTGCGTTGGCGCACATTTCTCAGAGTGAAGCCCTACCACCACCTCAATGAGAATTCCTGTACCGTGACATTGGTCACTTCGCAAGACTTCCGTTACCGGTGGTCTTTGCGATTCACGAACCAACGTCAACAGGGCATCTTTTTTTGGCCATTTCGGCGACAAAAAAGTTTACTGTAACGTGTCAGTACCTCTGGTACACTTTTCAATCGCCATATATACACGAACGTGCCTACATTGAAGATTCCCACATGCGAGCATGGGAATCAGTGGTCAATGGATCGCCATTTCGCCACTGCGGTTTTCTCCCTCGTCCCTTCTTTCTAGTGGCACCAAAAACTCCTCCCCAGTTTTTTCCTTTCGTGACTCGTGGTCCCGTCTGCGATTACCACGCATTTATTATAGCTGAGTCCAAGAACCCGTTGCAACTCATCATTTGGCTCCATATATCTCAACCAAAAGAGATTCTTCATGATGAGATTATATCAAAGATCTTCATTCTTGCTTCTTGCACTTGTGTTTTTGAATGAAGGTGTTCTCGGATGGAAGCTGCCAAAACAGGTTGCTTCCACCAAAAATTCACCCAAATCGTTCCAAAGAAAGCAGCCTCTACAAAATAGAGAACGACGACGGAGACAACATGCCACTGCCACTGGCAAGGGAACAAGCTTGGCGGACTCGACTAGCACTGCAGTACCAACAGATTCGAAGCATAACCAAAAATTTCAATTGCCAGATCGTGCCACCCTATTAAAAGCATCTACTTCCGGATTGGCCGTTAGTTTGGCCATGGTACCGGAAGCCATTGGGTTTGCATTTGTGGCAGGTGTGAATCCACTGGTTGGGCTTTGGACTACCGTCATACTGGGGTTTACCGCTGCTGCCTTGGGTGGTCGGGCAGGAATTTGTTCGTCGGCATCGGGAGCCTGTAGTGTGGTTGTGGCGGCACTTTGTGCCTCCCATGGTCCGGCCTATCTTTCGGCTTGTGCCATGTTGGCTGGATTGTTGCAAATCATCAGTGGTGTGATGGGAATTGGAAAATTTGTCAACCTAGTATCACATCCCGTTATGTTGGGTTTTGTCAATGGCCTTGCGCTGGTCATGACCAAGGCCCAGTTGGTACATTTTCAATCAACATCTGGAGGTTTCATGTCCTTGACCTCGTCATTGGGAGCAGCAACCTATGGGATTGCTGCGTTTACCATGGTATTGATGAAGCTACTACCAAAAGTTACCAAAGCTACTCCTCCAACGCTTGGGGCCGTAGCTATTGCCAGTATTGCTGCCAAGGTGTTTTCCATTCCTGCCAAGACATTGGCCGATGTGGCTGGAGCGTCAACGTTTGCAGGTGGTTGGGCTGTCCTTCCCAAAGTAGGGATTCCCAATGTACCATTAACACTGGAAACTCTCCATGTCATTTTCCCCTATGCTGTGATTATGGCCTCCGTGGGTATATTGGAAAGTTTATTGACGATGCAACTACTGGATGATATTGCCGATGATGGAAAACGTGGATCCACGACCAAGGAATGTGTAGGACAAGGGGCGGGAAACTTTTTGGCTGGATTAACCGGTGGCTTTGGTGGGTGTGCTTTATTGGGACAAAGTATCATTAATATGCAGAGCGGTGGAGGCATCTCTCGATGGTCAGGAATGAGCATGGCAGTGTTTCTTGCGTTGGGGATTGTCGCAGCGGCTCCATTGTTGGCCAATGTTCCAGTCGCCTCCTTGGTGGGTGTCATGTTGCTCGTTTGTCATTCGACCTTTTCATGGTCATCGTTGCGATTGCTCCACAAGATTCCGCGGTTGGATGCCGCAGTGATTGCGTTGGTATCCATCGTGACTGTCGAAAAGGATCTTGCAGTAGCCGTGCTGGCAGGTATCATTGCCAGTTCGCTAGGATTTGCCTACAAGCAATCTCGAGCTGTGACTGCCACGGTTTCTTCCAAGAGTCCAACCACCAACAAGAAAGTCTATAATCTCAAGGGACCATTATTCTTTGGCTCGGCACAAACCTTTGATTCACTGTTTACACCCAAGAATGATCCTGATGTTGTCGTGTTGGATCTGTCCGATTGTCACCTCATGGATCATTCGGCTGTCAACTCGTTGCAAACGATTGCCGAAAAGTATACCAAATTGGGCAAAACAGTATGGTTGCAAGGTTTGACATCCGAGGGAGAGAGGATGATTCAAAAGTATTGCCAGGGTTTAAAGTCTCCACCGTTCCAAGCCGTATCTTCGACTGGTACAGACCAGATTACATCTGCACTCATGTATCAGGCTTTCCCGGTGGTTACGAGTACCGGTAGTCACTAAAAACGTAGGGGAACATGAGTATCAAATTAATCTACCAATCCGCTTTCATAGAATTGTTCGTATTGGTATCTACTACATCGTTAGAAAAAAATAAATCCACAAGCGGATCCATTGTTATGGTGGATTTCTATTCCCGGCGCTCACCAATGTGAATGTGATCCATGTTTCGTTTTTGATAAGAGACACCGATGGATTTATACGAGATTTTCCCCCATGACTCCATCCAAGTCGGTACTAAAATCATCACCACCACCACCACCGACAACAACAGGCGCACCATTTCCAATACCACCGCTAGTATCGGTAGCAGTGCTAGTACTGGTGGCTGCCACTTCTTGTTGCAACGCCGTTTGCAATTCGACAGTGACTCCCAAATCCTCGCTGCTAGTGGTAGTACCACCAATAATACCAGCAATACCAATATTTCCATCCAGATCAAGAGGATGATGATTAGTACGTTTTCGTTTTCCCAATCGTGGTTGCGTCCGAAAAAAAACTTCCAAGGCTTCTCGTTCTTGGGCTTGACCTTGTAATTTCGCTTGTACGTTGCCAAGGAGTCGATGCCATTCCACGCGGGTTCGTAAAAAGGACACGACACAATCATTCAATTCCTTGCAATTTCCTTGGGTTGGTTCCACCGCTGCCTTTTCTGCCTTGGTCATGCAATTGGCAATACTACTCAGTAATGGTCGCCACAATTTGGGTAATCGTTCCTCATAGGACAAGTGATGATAACTGCTGTGATGATGATTATGATGGTTTTGTGGATGGGAGGTTGAGGAGGAAGGATTGGTAGTAGTAGATGTCGATGCTGGAACATGAGGCGATGGTTGCGTCAAACTGGTGGCGGTATTGGAGTGATGGGTTGATGACAGAGGTGTTGAAACAGTGCTACTATGGGTACTCATGTTGGTGGATTGATTCCTTGTATGATACTTGCAAAATGGAAAAAAGGATTGAAGGAACAAAAGATCAATGGCGCCGTGTCCCAAGGCGCCTTTGATGTTCCGACCACTTTGATTCGATTGAGCGGGTACCGGTATGTGGTATGTGGGAATGAGAAAATTAGATCCTCATTTTTCAATCACGCACCTGTCCACATCACTCTGACGTTTGCAACCTTTTTTTTGCATTCGTCGGTCTCTCGCGAACCTTTCGATGATCACATGCTTCGTGTAATTGAGTGAGCAACCTGTGCAACCAAGACTGCGACCTCTCATGTACTACTGGAGGTAAAAGGTTACTGTTAATTTTTGTGGAAAACGGTACTACTTGGACCAACCATCGCGTTCCGTGCCGACAGGGAACAATGGAACCAACCAATAAAAGTTGGATCCATGACATGGCATACACCATCTGGCCATGGACTTGCCCATTGGATAAACAATAAACACAGAAGACAAGTTCATGTCCACGAATATTCTTCTCGGTATGTGCTGTCATCTTCCTCTTGGCACGTCAGCCTATCCCGTATTTCCCATTTGACAAGCGTTGAGTGTCTAGCGTGTTCATTTCTTCAACCATGATGATGACTGGCGCGGGGCTCCCCCTTGCAACACCAGTAAAAGTGAACATAATCGCCGATCGGCAAGTAGTAAAATATTGACGATAGATTTGCGAAAGAAGGGCAACAAAGTAATTACAATTGCTGGACTGCAATGATACTACCAGTAGATGTGACGATTAATCCAGCATGAAAATGTGGAGGAAAGAATAAATGGTAGAAAAACTCTTTTTCAGACTAGGACGCATATCTTTTTCACATTCCATCAAACAACAAAACAAATAACCCAAGTGTTCTAGAGATAGCTTTCAGATTCTTCGCGTTACATGTTACGATTTTTTTCCAGAACAGCAGAGAATCATAGAAGGATGCATCGGGATACATGTAGGTTCAAAACGCAGTTGCGGGACAAGGCACACTGGTCATGGCCCAACGTTTTCCCGTTATATCATACTTACTACTCACGACAAAATATGGCTGGTACGATCCAGCAAGCCTTCCCCCCCAGTCTTCTTAAATGGTCTCGATCATGTACGGTTCCACGCAAACAATCAAGGGGAATTCCACAGGGGCAGTGTTGACAATTCGGATCACATTTCCAGCACCTGGCGTGGGAATGACGAAAAAGGCGGGACGCTCAATACCATCTTCAGTGTAAAGATCAATGGTGAACTTGATAGAGTTGGGACCTTGTACAAGTTCGATCGATGCATTCAAGGGACGTCCATCAGTCTTAAGAACAACCTTGGCACCAGAAACAGCAGGCTCCAAAGGATATGTGACAACGGCACCTCCTTGAAGAGTTCTTGGGACGCTCATGTCATAAAGTCCTCTTGAAAGCTCCATGAATCCCATGGCGGCAGCGATCTGTGGGTCTTCAGTGCAAGCTCCAACAGAGGCAGTGATGGGGAACTCAATGTTTCCAATGTTGCGAATGAAAAGTGAACTGTGACCACCGGGTGTCTCAATCACAGCCTTGAAGGGACGCAGCTTACCCTTGCCACTCTTGATTTCCATTCGAACGGGGGTGTTATCAGGCCCTTGGCATAGGTAGACTCGGGCATGCATCAAACGACCCTCGTGGGTCATTGTGTCGAGCGTGCGGTCCTCTCCGGTCATGCAAACGATCAGTCGGTCCACTTCGGGGCTCTGGAAGGACCACGTTCGCAAGGCACCACCTCCTTGGATTCGCGTGATTTCCAAATCCTCAATGTTCTTGGCAAACTGCATATCGGCAATCTGACTGTCTCGGGTGGCTAGACCTCCGGCGACTCCTGAAAGTTCCTCGGCCAATCGAGTCTCTAGGTTATCATAAGTGGATTGAACAATAACCTTAGATTGGGCCTTGGGGCCTTGTACGAAAAAGGCATTTCCGCCAAAGATATTGGCCTGTACAAGGGCAAGGGCAAGGAGTTGACTGCAGAACTTCATGGTAAAAACAGCGCAAGAAGTAGCAAAGTAGTAATACCAACGGAATCGGTTGCTTTCCGAATGGTTTGATAGATTATTAGTACAGAGACGTGGGCTTGCAGTCTCCTAATTGGCGTGGCCTCGGACAACAGCTCTTTGCTTAGTACAGTTGGTTGTTATTTTTCAAGCGGCAACAGCTTCAAATTAGGTACTCGTCATGCTGCGTACGTACTTGCAACAACGACGCGCGCCAGCCTTTGCGGCATTTCGAAACTTTTTTGTTCGATCGAACGCTTTGACAGTGTCAGGAACCAATCAAATCTATTTATAGCACAAGAACACCAATCAAAATGAGTGCGTTTGCGTCGGCCCGGGCATATTCAATTTCAAAACGCACCGTACGTCATTCGAGATCGAGTACGTCTCACCTCGTCCACGTTGATGATTGGTGGATGCCATGGTCGTTTTTTTTGTATTTGTTTCCTTCAGTAATTGGGATATTACAAATCCGTTAATGAGGCGGTTTCGGACTTGCACAGAGACAACGTCTTTATGCAACTTTGCGAAATATTTCGCTAGCAGCTGACCGACATGAAGATGTTCCTTCCTGATTGAATTCCACCTGGAAGCAAGATGTCAACGAGCCAAGGCAAGAAAGATCCAAAAATAAAATACCTGTATCTTTCTTGACACCAACCACGACAGCTTTTACAGCGACAAAACCAATGTCACTTGTCCAATAGGAAATATCTCCTACTACTACCGGTAGTTAGTAGTTACTAGTATATTCTTCTAAACACTACTTGGACCAGCGCTCGCTAACCCATGAACTATCGGTAGTCGGTAGATCACATTCATTTGATAGTTGTTATAAAAAACTACCCTTCCTAGTATTCAAAATGTCTTGATGTCTCCAACACCACCCGATCATGGCCCTTCTACTTTCTTTTTTGTTTCTTTCTCATTGTTTCTACACTTACGTAGTTACTTGGAATGATACGAGTCAAACTCCGCATCTCGTTTTTCGGCCACTGCTTTGAGGCCTCGACCCCAATCGTCACGATTATAGCACATGGCTTGGGCATGTGCATCACGATAAAGGGCCTCGGTCAATCCAGCATCCTTGCCCAATCGCCAGGTCCGAATCATGGATCGAATGGCCACGGGATGACGAGTGGCAATCTCGGCTGCCAAGTCGTGAGCGGCTTGCTTGACTTGATCCGAGGGAACGAGTCGATTAATCAACCCCAAGGCATTGGCATCTTCACCCGTCAAGGTATGACCCAGCATTAGAATTTCGGTCGCCTTGGTGGCCGATAATCCTTGTTGTTGGAGCAAATATAATCCACCCATGCCCGAAGGAATGCCCAATTTGGAAAAGGGAAATCCCAAGACTCGGACGTTACCCTCTGCGGCCACTCGCAAATCACAAGCCAAGGCCAAGCAGGCCCCAGCACCCATGGCCGGACCCTGCAACGCGGCAATGACGGGTACAGGAATTTTTTGCCGTAGACCCAAAAAACTATTGTAAAATTGCAACATGGCATCGACATTGGCATGAACCGAATGTTCATGGAGGGACAAGAGCCACTTCAAATTTCCTCCGGCCGAAAAGGCTTCCTCACCTGCACCCTGAATAACAATCGCTTGAATATTGGACTGGCCGTATAATTCCTTTTCAACTTGACTAATGACTCGTTCAAAATCACGACCCATTTCTACTGTCAAGGCATTGTAGGTTCTTGGTGATTGTAAAGTAATCGTTCCCACTTTTTTCTCTTCATCGGCTGACCAAGTTACCAAAGATGGTGGTGGTGATGAGTCCGATGATGATGTTGTTGCTGTTGAAGTTGTTGACGAAGACGAGAATTGTCGACTAGATTCTCGGAACATTGTCATGGATGATGACGATCGACGACCCCAACCTGTCCATAATGGCCCTTGTTTTGCCAAGACATGTAACTTGGGAAGCGATTGCGAAATGCCTTGGAGAGCCATGATGATGATGGTACCTTGTGTGACTTGTGAGGACTTAGAATGGCAGAGCCAAGGTTGGCATCATCCCACACTACGACTTGTGCGAAGAACGTGCTTCCAGAAGCGCTCGAAAAGCCTCGTAAATGATGGGGAACGCGAACTCCTATGACTCGCATCTCCTTGCGTGAGTGAGAGTGAGAAGTGAGACGTGGATATTTGGATCCATCTAGTCCGCAGCAGACGGTCTGCTCGTCACAAGGGAAGCGTACGGTATCCAGAAAGGATCACATTCCACAATGACGATGGCAATGCTTGGGCTGTGAATCCTCATTCTAGGAACTAAAAGCCCATTTACCATACCATTTTTGCCTGTTTTCACTATCTCCTGTCCTAGCACAATTTCCGGCATAACAAGTGGGATTTGGATCCTACCTAGTTGTCATGTGCACTTTGCGTATGGTATCAGGAGCAACCTCTCCTATTCTTCGGCAAGAACGACAATTGCACAAACTATGGTGAGGGATGGTGTCTTCTCGGTGTATACCTACCAGTACCTGGCACCAGGTACTCTGGAACTAAGTACGAGATGCACGATGTTTGGTATTTCGGATGATCCTAAAAATCATCACTTTTTAAAGTTATTGGCTGCTTGCGAGAGGTGGGACTCTGGGGAGAACCGGTCTTGTTTTCATGCTGGCCATTCAGGACCAACTGATGAAGCAATGAGGTAGTGGCGCGATTGGTTTCCAGGTTGGCGAGATTGGCATTGCGATTATCCAGATGAATCTGTTCTCCCTTTTCACGCTTCATTGCCCAGATGAGTCTGTGACATTCCTGAGGTTTGACAAGGCCCCTTAGGCATGCCTCATAGTAATCAGGGTTGGATGAACCCGTATCAATGCCCACAGTATCATATGGAATTCTCAAGCATGGCGCGCAGTAACAGCAAAGGTCATCTTCCGTTTCACCGCTGTTTTTAATAGTGACCTTGGTCATTTGATCAAAGGGAATCTGAAACGAAAAATGGGAGAACCAAGATTATTGTCTTCATCATGGGAAAACACACTTCAACTCGTCTAATCCAAAAGCTTACCACTTCATCCTTCCGAGTTACAAGGAGACAACAGTCACAACAGCAGTGGCCTTTCTTCCAAATGATTGTCTTGCACGGCGTTTACTCCATCGCGGACGATTGCAAGGTGATAAGAATACACCTGGCTTCTGACAATGCGATAATGACCATACAAGAGTAGCAGGAATAGCACAATTTCAGCAAGTATGACACCTGCCCTGATCATTTGGACGTAGGCGAGATCAAAATAGACGATTTCAGTGGCATATTCGTCCAATTCTTCATCGATCATCGATGGTTCGGCTATCATTACGAAATCATTCCGAAAACGAGAAAAAGGATTGGCAATGTCCTTGTAAGAAGGACCTTCTTCATAAAATACCAAACCATGGCACTGTAGTCATGGTCAAAGACCGCTACCAAATCTTCGGATTCGTTGATGAAAAAAGGGTCGTGCCAGGAAAGTCCAGCTGCCTGTGGAATTCTTCGACCTTGTTCCAAGTCTTCAGCGTAATGCTTTCCATCGGTCCTATGGGAAGAAATGGGTATTTGCTTGCACATCTTGCTTTGCTACTCTCCTGGCAAAACTTCGACTACCTTGGCATGATTGATGGGGCTACTGAAAGTGGAAGCGCGTGCCGGTGTCGCGACCGCTGTGGGTGCGTTGTCCACACCCGTTGCGACGAAAGGGTCTACGAAATGCTCGGACTCGTCCTTGCAGGCTTGTAGGGCCTTGCAAACGACTTTTTTCTTGGGAGATAGATCTACGTCCATCTTTTTGGATAATCGCTTGAGGAAGTTCGTCTTTGAGATGGTTAAGAGGGCAACTTTGGGGCTTCTGGCAAGTTCTTGCGGCACGGATGATATCCTTGTCATCTGGCGCAGGCGTTGGTGCGCACTCCACTCGCTCAGTAGTGCCTGCGTCTCTCTTGGCCTGCTCCTGAAGTTTGGTTTCTATAGCCTTTCGCTTCTTGACAAAGCTCTTTTTGATCGAATAAAGATCATCCGGGTCGCAGTCTGCTTTATCTGCAATCAGAGTGACCAGTTGCTTTACAGATATATCTTGAAAATCCATGGTGTTGGACAAAGTTTTGATTATTTTGCGAATTTCATCGTCACTTGGTATCTTCATGGAACTGTTGTCACTCGAGGACTCGGACCAATCCTTGGCTACAGCTTCCATAGTGTGTTCTTGGTCGAGAGGAATAAAGAAAAAAATTCAAAAGTCAAACGAGCAGTAAGTTTCTTGTTGATGGTATCATTGATGTACGCCGTCATACTGATAGGTCGTTTAACATGTGTATACATACTCGAAAAGAAAATGAAAGCCTACTGTTAGAAGTGAAAAGGCCCCCGTACGATCGCAGATTTATTTTTGTGGTAACAATGTAGAAAAAAGGCGAAAGTCTTGGTGGCAATCTTGGGATACTGGGATACCCACTCACTTTTTCTTACTCTGCTCATGGCCTATCTACCGGTTGGCATGGAATTCGCACTATATTCGTCCTCAAACCGAACATATTTAATGCTCGAGTTCAAGTCACAGCGAGACCCGAGACCCCATCATCCCTCTTCGTCGCTTATCGAACACGCTGTTACCTTTTAATCCTTGAGTAGACGTGAAGGAGGGCAGTACATGCATTCACATATATAAAGTGCAATTGGAGCCAAAAAAGTGAAGAAGTTTTAGTAGGAGTTCGGATGTGCGACAAATTGATCGAAATGGCGTGCATGTTTTTGATGTGGGAAGAAACTTATGATCAGGGACACGTTCGACTGTGTGAAATGATGACCCAATTCAATAGTCGGCATGGTAGGTTGTTGTGGTGATATTGTAGACTGAAGATGGTTCCATCGTTTTTTACTTCATCTGCTGACAAGGACGACGCTCAGAATTGTCCACTAGTACAATCCACAATTTTCTTTCACGCACCGACAAGAACTGATCAAGTTCCAATTACACTTGACGCCTCGTTCTCGGTGGTTTCTGTGGTCAACAAGTTATTGATGCCCTTCTTGAAAAAAGTCCAATTGCAGGGCGTGATAAGTTTCAGCAAGGCAAAAAGCAAAAAAGGCGAGGCCATTGAAAACAAATGGAAACAACATGGTGAACAGTTTCCACACGTCAACAGGTGAGGCCACCAACGACCGAGTGGGCATCCGTGTTTTGATTTTTTGAGTACGTACTGGTAACGCACCATTGTTGGCAAAAGTTGTTGTTCTTGGGAGAAACTCTGTCTTGCTTTGCATATCTCAAATGCTTTTGCATCACTTTTGCAAGTCCTTTTTTCTCTCTCGTGATATTGTGACCGAACAGCCTCCAAATCAGTAATGATACTCCTTTTCGGTACTCAGCTATTGTTTCAATTCCTGCTCATCGATCGATACTGTGTTCTGAATAGTCTTTGTTCTGTCATGAAATCACCTTGTCGATCGCCACTTTGACTCTTTGGATTTGCTCATCGGTAGCAACAATTTCTTGGTCGAGATCACTTGGAAGTTGGTCCGGTGTCACAAGAAGGACGAGTGGGGTGGATGAAATGGCCAACGTTGGGATGCTTTCTAGGCAAAGTCGTAAAAGCAAGCCAGGGAAGTGTGGAGATGGACTACCCCGACGTTGACGGGATTGGAGCATCGTCCTCGATGAGGCCGGCAGATCCTGTCAAAGAACGACGGTAGTTTTGGACATGGAATAGAAACGTGCGATCATTGTTATTAGGAAAACGGTCGTTGGAAGATTTACGATAGACTGTATGATTCCGGTGGTCTCTGATAGATACCGGCATATAGGTTCCATTCATCATGAGTGAGTAAAAATACGAAAATACGGCTTTCTGCTGTTTACCTGGCATACGTATGTATCGTACTACTTCGGCGGTAAACGGCCAACGACTCACCTAATGTGAATCACAGTTCACGGCATATTCCGCGGAACGGTTTTCCGAAAAGAACTTGCAAAGCAGCCAATCGATTTGTATTCTACTACAGAGACCGGATCCTTTTTCGATTAAAAGACGTCTCGTTTTGTCGTGAACTGTAAGGTGCGCGATCGCAAAGGAACAATCGGGTTGTATTCTTTATTATTCTCAACCGCTGCTGATAGACGTTGACATCGGTGGGTTTCGTCTGTTCTTCTCTTACGGACTGGCTATGTGTGACCGACGTGCTCCGAGTAATGCGACAAGTGTGATTCCCCCTCAATCCACCACAACAAAACTCCGCCATCACCGCGCATCAATCCCACTTGCATTGGTTTCGCTATCAAGCTTTCCGGTCCACCTTATCCTGTAAAGATCCAATGGACGAGGTACTTGTGTGGAGATTCCCTAACTGTTATCGTTTTGACATTCCGTTGAAGATTGGGCAATTATGATGGTTATACGATGACACTCGGATTACTAGAAACCAGGAATTGTCTAGAACTGTCCTACTGCCACCACCTTTTCGAAAAATCAAAAGGCCAATCGTCTAAATGACGCCCATTCAGTGAAACTGTAAATACTACTAAATAAATTCTTTGAAAATGATTAGATTTGCAAGAAGGTTCTGGTTCCGAATTCACGTCAGTTGTGGAACGAAATATTCATTCACATCTCGTTTCCCCCCAGCCAAGTGGTGTAATTCTTTTGCTCACAAATTCTTGTTGTTGCTTGCTTCTGGCACAGCCGACCTACTACTTTATCCATCCAACCCTTTTAACGAGTGATATCATCTACTACAATGAGATTCTTCTCATCGGACAGCAAGAACTCTCAAAAGGGAAGTACGCCTCAGCTAAAGCCTAGTACTACCAAAGCTTGCAACAGCACTTTCATGGAGGAGGACTGTACTAACAGGGGAGACAATGGTGGTGACGGAGTAACAACAGGTGCTGATGCCGTCGTTCAGAAGATGATTTTGAAAATTCCAGAGATTACCATCATCTACTGGTGCGAGAAAATGACTGCAACAACCTTTGGAGGTGAGGACATCTGTGTGCGACCGACGAGCTGTTCGAAAAGTACCGTCGCTCCTTCTTTTACTGTTTCTGACACCGATTGCTGTTCTCGTCTCCTTCGACCCAACAACAGAGACCTTTGCTGACTTTTTTACCCAAACCTTGGGTCTTGGATATTCCAACACAGCCATGGTATTGATGTCGATCTTTGTTGTTTCCCTTGTGTGCCAACTCAGAGTCAAAAGGTACTGGCCCCTTCTCTTTTGGCTTGTAATGTCAACAAGCAGCATTGCCGGAACTTGCTTTTCCGATTTCATTGATCGAACACTTGGTTGGGGCTATCCCCTTGGTATGGGTGTCCTTCTGGGTATTCTGTTGTTTATCCTCGCATGCTGGAAGTTGACTGGGATGCACATGAATGTCGCAGGAGCCATGGATTGGAAGCAAGAGGCATTTTACTGGGCGTCCATCCTCGTTAGTAATACCTTGGGTACAGCACTCGGTGACTTCTTTGCCGACTCGCTCGAGCTTGGTTTTGGGTACAGTGCACTGATTTTTGGGTCAGCACTGACAGTTTGCGCCGGACTGGTGTATGTGCCACACTGTTTTCATTGGGAGACCAAGAACATGCAGACATGGCACGTGGTCTTGTTCTGGGTAGCATTTGTTCTCACACGACCATTTGGAGCCACTTTTGGTGATTTCCTGACCAAGCCCAAGTCCCATGGTGGTTTGGATCTTGGAACACTCAATGCATCGATGGTGATTTTGGCTCTTTTCTTTGTGTTCTTTGCCATCGAGATGTACCAGATGTACAAAAAGAGAAAGCAGGAAGAGACTCCAGGGAAGGATGTCAAGATAGTGGATGTTGAGGAAGGGCAAAAGGAGCCTGTGGATCAAGAAGGTGATGTTGATGCTTCTGGTGGTGACGGCAATGAGGATGCATAATTGGCGTTGTGTGTTGTCGCCATCAGCAAGGCAGGGCGAATTTGTTGAAGCAAACAGGCCAGGTCATTTGAACTACCGGTCGATATTCCTGGACCAAACCGATGCTTCTGTAAAAACCATAATCAAGGTACTAGTCGAAGTCTATTTTTTATAGCTACACTCACTACCGGTAGTACCTCGTAGAGCAAAAATAACTGTTCAAGTCCATGAAAGACGCGCGATATCCATATAGAGTCGGAGTCATCAGAAAAGCACCTCATCATCGGCCAAAATCGCGCTGCGGCTTGTGATTCTGGTTTCACAGTCAACACTTTGCAACCTCCAATAACGCAACTTGCATAAAGAAAAAGTGAGCCCAATGGTACAAGTGATGGGACACGATATGCCAGATGCGACCACAGCAAACACTTGGCTTACCCCATTGTCCATATCGGGCACGTGCCTTGAACTCGGGTTTTCCCATTTCCTGCCCATCTTGTTGCCATTCGGGCACGTGCTGCGAAAATGATTTATCAGGTAGGTACCCAATACTACCGGCACCTTACCCAGATACCTGGTAACAACTCTGAACGGTCCGTCCGTCATGCCCTGGAGGTACGTGTTGGTCTGTTGTTACTCAAAACTGACTGGTCAATCGATGTATTTCGTTGTTATTGGCGCACGTTCCATTGACAATAGTATCACCTTTGTCCTTTGATTCTCCTACCTAGTTCCTTGATATACCGATCATGGTAGCCAACAAGATCTTGCTGGTCGTAACAAGTATCATTGTCATGACTGCTTGAAGCAGGTTACTTGATCCAGCGGTAAATCAAGCCGATGCTTCTGTAAGAATAAATAATCCAAAGTAAGGTACTAGTCGAAGTAAATTTTGATGCATTGAAACACCAGGACATGGCATAAATCTTCGCAGCCATATCTACCGTTAGTAGCAATATCTAGTGTCGGTTCGACCAAGTCCACGAGAGCGGGATTCATCGAATCCCGAGTCGATTTCCTTTCCGCCGATGGCCATGTCCCAGAAGCCTCATCAGCACTCCATCCATGGGATTGTCGTTCTTTTTACAATCTGCACCTTTTTCTTGCAACTCGTTTCTGTCAATGTCAATGTCAACACCAAAGCAAGTATCATGAAGAAAAAAGCCAACCCAAAGTCCAAGAATAAAAAAGGGGGAAATGCAGGCAATGGAAAGACCACCAACCAAGACAAACCACCCACGTGGGTTGATCGAGTCATGGAAAGTTGGGTGTCGGTGGAAGAATCGAAAGTAGCGCTTCCGGAAGATTCCTCGTCTTTCTCTTCATCTTCATCATCATCATCATCTTTGACCATGGGATTGGTGTGCTGGAATGTTCTGGCCGATAGTTATTGCAATCGTCGAAGTCATCAACACTTGCCATTGGTATATCAGAATCATGTATTTGACAAACCTCAACGACAACATCATGTTCGTCAAATATTACGACGAATGTAAGTCCAACCATCGATCGTTTGATTCCAGTGGGTTAGTTGGATTTGGGACAAGAAAACAAATGCTCCATTTTCCAGCCTTGATCTTTGTGCTTTCTTGATCCAAGATTTGCTAATACGTGTATATATAAAAGAGCCACAGGAAATTTGCGACCAGACGTTTTGGCCTTGCAAGAAGTGGATCCACCACTGCAAATTGCCTCTTGTCTAGCCGAGTGCGGATATCAAGGTCATCAAACAGCTACCGATCCATCTGGAAGGATTGGTCGGGTGGATTCCTGTGCCTTGTTCTATCGGGAGGTTACATGGAAATCAGTGGAGGTGGAATCCATTCGATTGGATGATTTGGCGAGTCTTTGTTCTCGAAACCAAGGTGGAACATTTCATTCATCGACACGGGCTAGTTTAGAGGGCATTGAATGTAGCTTCCTTCGACGGAACATGGCTTTGCTAGTCCGATTACAGCATCTACAGACCGGTCAAGAAATTGTTATTGCAACAGCTCATCTATTTTGGAACCCCTTATATCCAGAAGTCAAGGTAAAGTGAAAACCGCAGCACCACAACAAACTTGGTGGACAGTTTGTGTTTTTGCATACGACACTCATACACCACTATCAATTTTCTCGTAGCTTTGCCAAGCCCATTACGTATCCACCAAGGCGTACACGTTTGCTCGAGGTGCCCCTGTACTGGTGGTGGGAGATATGAATTCTCAACCGGGGAGTCCAGTATATGATTATTTCGTCAATGGCGTTGTCAATGCGAAAAATGCTGCACCATGGTACAATCACAATATTCGTAATTTCCAAGACGAAGATAATCTTTCCGATTTGATTGTCGACCTTACCATCCAGCAACTGCCGTCCCCTACGGTTTCAAATTCGGATCCTCCTCCTCCTCAAGTTCGTTACTTGTTGGATTTTACATTAAATCGACTTTGTCGATGGCTACGAATATTGGGGATTGATGCAGCACTCGAAACGGAAGAGGAAG
Organism: Nitzschia palea; assembly: GCA_019593585.1. Lineage (NCBI taxonomy): Eukaryota > Bacillariophyta > Bacillariophyceae > Bacillariales > Bacillariaceae > Nitzschia > Nitzschia palea. Next base: position 103,783 of record SWEM01000024.1, on the reverse strand, counting down.
AACGAATGAGAACCAGAGATGGAAATCTGTACGTACATAGCCCTCATGGTGTTATGGTCTCCCCACGTACCAAACAAATCATGGCTAACCTCACTCACTGTTCTTCGTTATTGCCTCTTTTTAGTGTCATTTTTGATCGATGTCGACATGAAAAACGCACCTTGGTGACAAGCTCGAGCAAACTTGTATTGAGGAAAGACTGTCCCCCTGGTACCTATCGATTAGACACCAAGGCATTGTCCAATTTGGAATTATCCTTTGTTCATCTACTGCTATGTCATGGTGTCACGTTGGATCCTAAACGATTCTTGTCGATTTGTGTTGTATGCAATGGAGAGATTGACCGAGTAGAAGACAAGGGGACCATTGAAACCATTTTTGCGACACATAAGGCACCGGAAACATTGAATGGTCAAAATCTTGAGGTATTTCAATGTTGTAATTGCAAACAGGGATATTGGTACGATGAACGACCCACCAGTTCCGCATCACGAGTCAAGAATCAAGCTACCAAACTCCTCACTATGTGTATCCGTGGTGGAGTACCCATGGCCAAAGATATGGCCCTATTTGACTTTATTGACGCGGATCAAATCAAAAATGAATGTGATCCAGATGATGAATTCCGCAATTTGCAAAATCAACGACTGGATGTATTAGAATGGCTACAACAGGAGGAATTACAAAATCCGTTTGGTCCACTCCGTAGTGCCTATGGTGGAGGCGAACGGTTGCCATTTACCAATGTCACGGCAGGTTTTGTAGGACATTTGGACTATATCTTTTACGATGCATCGTTTATGATGAAGGAGCAGCTGCATGTACCCATGTCGTTTGACGAGTTGCAAGACAATACCGACGTACGTAACGGCCATCTCCTTCCAAGCAATGTTTGGCCTAGTGATCATTTGGCAATTGGAGCCGTTTTCAGTTTGGCCACGCCACCAACCAAAGAAGAGCAAGTTTTGCCATCTGTCGATTCTCCAGAAGAGGCAATTGTGGTCCTCGTTCCAAATGACCCAGAAAAAGTCTACAGTGATTCCATGTTCTGTTTCCCTACCAACGGCATGGCCATGTCAGTACCAGCCATGCCAACCGTTCCAACAAATCATACTCAAGCCTTGCATGAACCAAGATGTGACTGTGGTTGTGTTCCCAAAGTGTTGTCACTTTTTGAAATGGCCGAGTTGAGAAAGAAGGCTCGTGCTACTAGAAATGGCAAGCAATGATATATTTCTGTCCACCAACACAGGGCTGAGCAATTCTCAGCACTGGAAATGTAGGCCAACAATTCAATCAGAGTAAGCCGTGATCACGAATGTTGGGCTTTGTGTTGAGTGACATACTCGTTTACATGCACTTTTCCTTCTACGAGGTAACCGAGAGGGCGTCGACAATGCGACTGATACCCCGGAAGGAAAAGTCTCGGTTTGATTTGTCACGTCCGAATCTACTGAAAGGCACCGGGCGAGGTAGCCGTTACATGATCTTGATTAGGATCGTTCAAGGACGCCGCCAAGCAAGTCTCATCGCCCGAATCAGAAGTCTGGGACGACGAGTTACATCCTCGCTTACATGCACGTTTCCTTCTACGAGGGAACTGATTAGGAGCCCTCGATGCTGGTAGGATTGGTGAGGCTGATGGCTGTCCCAGAAGGAAAGGTCTCGTTTTGAATTGCCACGTCCCATTGCGCAATCCAGATACTGGTAGATGTTACAAAAGCCGTTGTCACCGGAAGATTGGGTGATCTTGACTTTGACTGTGCCCTATTCTTTCTGCTGGACTGAAATAAAAATCCCAATTTGGCTCCGCATATCATGGCAGCAAGTATCGTAGGAGGATAATGAAATTACGACCAAAAGAGATCTGGCTGCACAACCAGCGTCGCTTGAAAGTGACTTGGTCAGTCGCAGTGTCTGGGGGGCCAGGACCTCTCCCACCAATAGGGAACGACGTCCTACAAGTCGCGATTCCACACTTGAGGTTCAATTTTGAGTTCAAGATCCTCAACTTGCTCTTGTTCGTCCTCATTGTTATTTACTATTTTAGCATATATGGCTTGCGATGGCGGAGCTCGATCAGAACCCCGATCGACCACTTCTGATCGATTCTCCAATCAATTGGGAGATCCCAGCGACGAGTTCGCGGAATGGGTTACATTGTCTGGATTAAGATCGCTCGAGGAGGCCACAGGGGGGGAGGGGTTATCGTGTTAGTTCCTCGTTTTGATGCACGCTTCTTCTTTCTACGAGCTAACCGCCCATTGGGTCTGGTAGGATCGGTGACAATCTACATTCCATTTTGTAGCTCAGCAGCCCCCCTGCTTCTACTGCCCCACTTGGAAACACAGGGCTTATAATTCTACCCGATTTTGCATTCGGCGAAATTTTCATGTTCTTTCATTTCATGAAACATGGATGATGATGTGATGGGGCGATTATGGACTTCCTGCGACCACATACCAGCCCATACCAGCCAACCTGGTACCTGGTACCAGGTACTAACCTTAGCGGGTACCCGGTACCGGTACATCTGACGACGAAGGGCACCATTAGTGATGCAGTGATGCATGAACTCCAATTCAAAGACCACTTGGATTTTTCGGCCTTGTTGTAGCCGGGAAATTATCCCGCTGTTACCAGTGAACAGTACTTTACACCATGTAAACCTCCCTTCGCTTCGGGGAAGTGAGTTTCCACTGATGCATTTGTCGTAGTAACACTTCCTACAACTGTGATTCGAGATCATCTGGTGTCATTAAATACTTATTTTGCCTCAAGTAGAGGTTGTTCCAGCATTGAGCATCTGGCAGTGTTGCCGGACGAACGTACCGGTATACACAATCGATTCCAGGCTGCAATTGGCTGTGTGGTACCTTGTACAAAGGACTCTTGCACATTGGTAGGGTATTTTGCCGCAAGTAAAGGTAGTATGGATCCTCCGGCAGCAAGGCCTAACGAATACGGTTCCCTCCCTTTACACGATAAAAATCGGATAGGCAATCGATTCACCGTGTCAATCTTCGCCGAGGCATATGAGTGGCTCTCGTCATGGAACAATGAGTCGTTCTTCTTTTCATTTTTCCCTACACTAGTGGCATTCTTTACTTTTAGCCAGTTCAAGCAACTCACATAATTTTGACCTGAGAATTTATAACACAAGAACTGTACAAATGATGAGTTGCAAGGATCTATCCAAGCCGCATCATGAGGACAGGATTTCGATCAATACTTCGTGGGTAACCAAGATCGAGATGGTGCATCATCATCATCACCATGACCCAACAAAATTGGTATTACCACCGACCAATCATGATCACCATCTCCTAATATTGTCATCATCTCTATCATCATTCGGCAACAGCATGGAGTTCAAAGACGCAAGAAGCCATCCTCCGGTCAGCCAAGCAGCATTCATCATACAACGGTCGTGGGGGCGACTGATGGGACGACCATCATGTTTCTCGCACGACCATGAAGAAGCACTTTATCTATATTGCTCTTCGTCAGCACCGACGTGTTTACTCCAAGAATCATCATTAGTGTCGGTATCAAACACGACTACCGGAGTTGCGACTACTAGCAACAACCCAGCATTTGTTTGCGACGACCCAACCACAGCAACGACCCCAGTACATGCTGATCCTTCATGCTCCTCACCGCCACCACCAGATTGGAATCATGATGATCAAGATGCAGACGAAGAAACATATCTCAATAGCGGTAAAGAAGAAGACGAAAGTGTGGTCGTCGATGAAAAGGCAGCACTTTATCGCCGCGATTTGCTGAAAGATGATCTCAGTATGTTCAACAAACAATTGTCAGAGTTTTGGGAACAAGAGGACCACCAAAGAAAGAAGAAGAACCAACAACGTGTGGTAGGACAGCGCACTGTGCTTGAAAACAGAACAACACTTTCATGTCACAAACGTGTGATGGTCGATAAAGAAACAGAGACAAGACTTTATCGACAAGATTTGCTCAGAGATGATCTCAGTATGTTCAACAAACAATTTTCAGAGTCTCGGGAGCAGGAGGAATACCAAAGAAAGAAGAAGATCCTCCAGCAATATTTGGGAGGACGGCGCACTATCAGCATGATTGAACCCAGATCAACACGTTCATCATCTCGTCGCTCACTTGAGGACCACCACCACGACGTAGCACTACAAGGAACAGACTAGAAGCAGGGGTGAAGCAAGAAAGCATGATGCCATTTTTAACACGGATGAAGGCAGCATGAGTTAGTAGAATGACATACTAGTAATACTAGTATTACAGGCAGCTAGTGAGCTATCATTCTCCTTGACTTACTTAGACAAGTCCAACCGGTAGCATAGTCTGCAACAAAGGAAGAATTTGGTCTTGTAGATGAGCTTTCATTGCTTCTACTACAATGATCATGCGGTAGTAGTCCTTCTATTCGGTGAATGTCTCATCAGAATTTCGCTCCATAAAGCGACATGGAATGTTCCCCAAATTGGACTCGTTCGACCTCAGAAAACTCACTCACAGGGGACTAAAACAACGTACCTGGTACTTGCACAACAAGTCACATCAGCGGATGCTGCCACCGACATACAGATGGAAGCATTTAGAGGTAAAGGCGTTTCCTTTTTGTTTTGGCTGTAACAGTACTGGGAATAAAGGGCGGCAAGATCGAAAATGGCCACGAAATCATCTTCGGATGAAGTCCACAATGATGATGACTTGCTCCTCTACGGCGATTTGTCGGATACCAAGCCAGCGGCGGTATCCAAACCACCTCTGTCGTCATTATCCAAAAAACGAAAATCCCTCGACTTTGATCAAGAAACGGATTTGATAAGAGATGAGGCAATGCAAGCGCTTCAAAAACAAGTGGAGGACCTTTCCGAAGAGAATCGTCGTTTACGACGAAATATTGGAACGCTCTATCGTACGGCCAAGGCCGAAATCAGACGAAAAGACGATGAAATCTCTCGTCTGGCGCACGAACTAGAATTATTCAAAAAATAAATTGTAAAAAGCACTTTTCTGTGTGAGGGGAAGGATCAGCAGGTGGAGTAACAGCAAACTAATAGAGTAGTATAGAGAATAAATGACAAAAAGCGCTTTTTGAACAATACACTTGGGGACGACCACTCTTGCCAACCACAAAAGCTTTGTGTATATTGTAAGGGTCATAACATGCATCGTGTTAATCCCTTGTTGCATTGCTTACACTACCAGGCAGGTGCTAACAGAACAAACAAATGCCCTCGCAGCATGGCTGGAGTCCGTCATCTATTGTTGCTAAAATAGTAGCTGTATTCTTCTGTCCTCCCTCCTGATTCGAGCTGCAAGCAAGAAGCGCTAGTACCCACTCTAATAGTACTACCTAGTTGTAGGTAGTTCTACGAGCTACAAGCTCATCGCTCCTGCTATTATATTATGCGACCACTTCAACATTTCATGGCTGCATGATCTGGGATCAACAACAAAGAGTCGGCATTCAGCTGCCCCCCCGCGGCCCGGTTCTTCCAAAGCATAGCCGCAAAACAAGGCAGTAGGCGAGAAGTCAGGAGGCGGTAAGGCAAGAAGAACAAGAACCAGGAGCGAGGAGGAAGAAGTAATCCTCCTCCTGGCTGGTGTAGTAACATTAGCTACTCATGCATGCTACTACCACCATAATCATGAGCCATCATGGGGGGAGAGATACAACCGATGTATGATGCTGCAGATATACGACGACTCTGGATTACCAAAGATAACGGCCCGCAGACGTCTAAGCAGTCAACAAAGGAACCTCCTAGTACTAAGTACTTGCCCTAGTGACGAATGCTGCTATTTTCCACTCGTCAGACGAGGACATCATACTAGTTTTGCTTGCATATTGATATTTACTATGATGAGGCTAGTACTAGCTAGCTACTATCTACTATCTTTTGCTTCTTCATCAATAGCATGTCTACATCATGGCATCATGATGTGTTCCTCCGCCGACTTGTGGCTGGCTGCGAATCTACTAACAACATTCAAGCGATGTTGCGACCATGCGTGCTGTACTAGTGGCTCTGTTGAACTACTTCTACTATTAGTACTAGTACCTACTCCTAACAATGATAACAGCTAATCTTTTTTCACGGCACCATGACCTGTTGGGCAACTTAAATTAGCCGCCCTTCCTTCTACTGCCCCTCATGGAACACCGATTGCATTCCTCGTCATTTTGTTGTTCAATCATGAATTATGGATTATGGGGCGATCAGACTCCTGCAATCACACACCGGTACTTTGTCACAAAGAACAAACAAGGATGGACAACTGCCCTTCACATCCTCCATGGATTTTTCGGCCTGTTCTTTGCGAGAAATTCTCCCGCTCTTTCTTCCAGTTCGAGGTTAACATTCAACAGGTACTACATTCGGCTCAGAATATTGGACAGTCGTGCATTAGTTGTGTCCATGGATCGCCCGATGATTGAAACACGGTATTTGTTTCATACCGGCCGGTCATCAGATGCCATAGTGAATGATGATTTCTTGCCGCAAGTGAAGAAGTTAGGGTGAGTGTGCAGCCTCCGGCAGAATTGCCGAACGAATCCCTTTTGACACTCTATCGTAATCTTACCGGTACATGGGTACTTTCGGAGAGACAAATCGATTCCGTGACGCACAGTGTCACATAAAAGGCATATTTGGGGCTCAAATGGCGAACAATGAGTCGCTCTTTCACCACTAGTGGTGTTTTCTGTTTCGTCAACTCACAAATTTCGACCTCAGAGTTTATAACACTAGAACAACATGAGTTGCAAGGATCTATCCAAGAAGCCGCATCAAGAAGACATGATTTCGATCAATACTTCGTGGGTAACCAAGAGCGACATGGTGCATGATCATGACTCCATGTTGGTATTACCAGCACGACCGAGGAGTAGTAAGTCGTGGTGGACGCAAAGGACGCCACCATCATTGCGGAGGAATCCGTCATTGTCGCCCAATGATCAACATCCCCTAACACGGTCATCATCTCTATCATCATTCTTGTTTGGCAACAGCATGCAGTTCAAGAAAGAGGCTGCAAGAAGCCATCATCAGGTCACGACCGTAGCTACTACCACGACCACTAGCAACGATGATGCGTTGTTGGTTTGCGACATTTTCTCTCCAAGAACAACCTGGGTCCAAGTTGATCCTTGTTCATGCTCCTCACATCCACCAACCGAAGACGAAGCAGGTCTCATTCGTGGTAAGAAGAAAGAAAATGACAAAAGCGTAGTTGATAAAAAGACAGCACTTCTTTATCGCCAAGAGTTGCTCAAAGATAATCTCAGTATGCTATACAACCAACAATTGTCAGAGTTTCAGGAGCCAACGGACCAACGAAGAAAGAAGAATCACCAGCAAGACAACGAACGTGTGGTTGTCGATGAAAGGTCAGCACTTTATCGCCGCGATTTGCTCAAAGATGATCTCAGTATGTTCAACAAGCAATTGACAGCGTTTCGGGAGCAAGAGGACTACCAAAGAAAAACGAAGATCATCCAGCAACGTTTGGGAGGACGGCGCGCTGTGATTGAAAACAGAACGACACTTTCATCTCGTCGTGGCTCATTTGACCACGACGTAGTGGTACAAGGAACAGAGTCGAAGTCGCAGGGATGAAGCGAGAATGCATGCTGATGGCATTTTTTTACACGGATGACCAGGCAGCAGCCATCAGTACGATGGCATGCTACCTGGTACTATTTTTAAGCAAGGCAGGCAGGCAGGCAGGGAGTAATGCTTTGGCCTCATTCTAGAGAATAAAATGACAAAAAAATGCTTTTTGAAACCAGTTTCAAAATAAAGCTAGATGCCCATCATGTTGGGAACAACAACCATGAATATTGTTTGCCAAATGGCTTGAATTCCTCGCGGCGTCACACCTCGAAAGAGACCAGGATAACCTTGTTCTTGTACAATCTCGTCCCAATAGGCACCAAAAGTTTTGGATTTCTTGCCCAAACTAACATCTCGTTGCATGAACACTCGAATGGTTTCAATGGGTGTATTCCAACAACTTCCCACTCCCCCAATCACTCCCGAACCAATTTCACCCAGGATCCCATAACGAGACATGCCAAAAGTGGATCGAGCAATTTCGGTAAAGGCCGAACGAGAGGCCCAATTGGATGCCTGACGCAGACACATGGGAGTGACTCCATAGTACAATCCAAACGGACCCTTTTCTTTAATGATTCGCTTGGCCACGGTCAAGGCATTATCGTTTTCATAGCCCTTTTTTCCTCGATTGACATTTAAACTGGTAAAGATCATGCCGGCAGGAGTCATGACGACAGATTGAGCGACACCTCCCACCATGCCGGCACATAGTGCCGCGACGGTTTTCGAGGCACCCATGGCCAAGACTTGTTTCTTGGTCAAGGTGGAACCCCACATGAAGACAGCACCCAATAAGGCTCCCTCCAAGGTTCGAGACGGAGTTCCCGACCACAGACCCAATATTCCATCTTGTTTCACAATGGCATGATAGGCTTGAAACATGTCCTCCTTGGTGACAGTGACCCGACATTTGATGGATTCCAAGGGGGTTCCACCACTCAAATCCGAGGCAATCCGAAGAAAGGCACCACGAACCAAATTCTTGGCCAGTCCTGCTTGTTGTGCCGTGACATGGCATTCTCGAATCGCTCTCGCTTCCCACATGTCTTGTCGTTGTCGTCGTGCAGCCGACGAAGACGATTGTAATCCAACAGGATTGGCCGAGTTTGATGCCAACGAGGCATGATGAAACACACCTGCCACCAAGCTATTGGTCGTCAAGCAGACCAGGCAAAGTAACAAGGACACACTATGGCGAAAATTCATCGTGGATAGCCGTTCTTTTACAATTGCTCCATGTGCCTAGGAAAGGCCAACCAAGTGATGCGTGATGTGATGCGTTGAAGATCGCATCCATCGGATGATGGGACAGCCATCAATTTGCGAACACGGAGACGCCGGCGTATCTTTGATTCCGATGGGTTTTCGGTACATCGACAAGTAAATTCGGGGGAATTGACACACCCCAATTTTTTTGCATACTTCTGGTAAGCATGCGATATCAAAGCCTACTACTTGTACTCGAAAGCAACAATAGTCTACTACCGGTTGTACTTCGAATAACTTTTGAGTTGCATTTGCTACAAATCTTCTACGCCTCTCCCCACCCTTTTCTTTGCTATTACTCTTGTTGCCCATTGGTGGACGCAAGTGCAAGTGTCTCGATTACCATGGAAATGGCTTCTTCGTGGACCTTGATCCGTTTCGGATCCGCTTCGTCCACTCCTTCGTCTTCATCGAGAGTTGATGTAGAATCTTCGCCTTCCGGTACTTTGCTTCCCTGTGGCTCTCCAATCATATCCTCTTTTGGGAGCAATTCTGTGGCTGCCATGTTGATTTCTTCTTCTTCAGCTTTCGGAAGAGCATTGTTATCCGCCTCAAAAGTACCACTTGGCGAATCCTGTTTATTCTTGGTGTCAGTGTTGGTGTGGCCTTCTGCTGCTTCCGCCTTGAGGGATTCTTCCAAGGCTTGTTGTATATCTTCTTGTTCCTTTTCATGCACATTACGTTTTCGTTTATTTTGTCGTTCTTCTCGTGACAGAGGTTTGGAACTTAATTCACCAATCTTGTGATATCTCTTGCGTGAAAAATTGACCGAATCACGAAATTCCTTGCCTTGAGCGGCCCGAGCATAGGTACAATACACAATGGGACGACAGGACCGACTCGTATTGTTGCCAAGACCACGATGACCAAGGCGATAATCGAAAATGACGGGTGTGCCAGCCTTGGGTTTGGGAATTTCGACAAAGTCTCGGTCATAGCCCTCGAGACCCAAAATATGACTCCCCAAACAAAATTCAGTGGGACCATTGCGATTGGTTAAATCCACCAGGGGCACAAAGACGTTAATGGCATGACAAGGACGCTGTGTTTGGGTTGTAAGATGGACACCGTCTTGATGATATTCTTGATGGGCAGAGCCCGGCATGGATAAGAAGCATCCCTTGTGAATTAAAATGGCATCATCACCTAAAATCGCCTTTACCACGGGCATCCATGGAGCCTTGGTCATATCCGTTAGAAAACCAAACGAAGACGAATCGTCAAACGCCGGTAATTCCATATCGTAACGACCAAATCCCCTTTCCCGCAACACATCAAAGCCGTCTTGTAATTCTCGATGCAAATCACGATTCTTGACAGTTCGCATAACTGTCTCGTAATGATCCATACAAGCGGCATAGCACAAATCTACTTGTTCTTGATTCAAGCACCAACGCTGTGTTGCCTGTTTGGTTGGAACTTGCTGCTTGCGAGAGCTGGGTCTTGGTGCTGTAATTTTGGCGGCAGGCATGGAGACTACCGGTACTGTAGACAAAACTGGAGCAGGGCTGCTTCGATTACTGTCAACGTCGGATATGGGATCATCAGTGCTTGCAGACGGATCAGTACTCGTTGTCACAATACTCGTTGTTGCATCACTCACGACGGGAGCCAAGGAAGATTTCCCTATTCCGTCATCCTCCTTTTTCTCCTCGTCATACTTCGGGCTTTCACGCGAAATGATGGTGGGTCCATCCAAGCTCGTCTCAAAGTTACTCTCCTTGCACGATACTGTATCATTCACGGGAGGTTCGCTTTCCTTCAAATCACCATCGTTCGCTACCAGGACATATTTTTCAACAACCACACCCTTTCTGTCAGGATTCGGTGGTATTTCGACGACGTCAAACACTAGAGATGCTCGCGGGGTCTCCGCTCTAGTCTTTGTTGCTGAGTTATGTGCTGCCGGTTCCGGTGCGGCCACTTCTTGTGCTGGTGATGATGTTACTTCTTGCTCAAGTTCTTCTTCCTTTGAAGCTGCTTCGGCTTCTGCTGCTGCTGCTTCGGCTACCGCAGCCGCTTGTTGTGCCTCATATTCTTGTCGTTTGGCTTCCGCTGCCTCTTGTGCTTTTTTGGTTTCAATATCAATGAGTTTCTGTTCCCATTCCGCTTTGACGCCTGGATTTAGTGTCTTCCATTCTTGTCGTAGCCAAATGTCACATTCACTCAAGGATAGTGACCGATTTTGTGCTCGTCGTTCTTCTCGAAACTCGTGCCGCCGGGATTTGACATAGAATGCCTGCGGTGTCATGCTTAGCTTTAATGGCTCTGGCTCGGGAGGAGTATTCTTCTCGCATTCCTTGACTCCTTGTTCCTCCATCGCAGCTGCATCATCATCCTCTTCTTCAATATCCTCGTTGCCAACATCTTCCTCTCCTCGTACTTGTTTATTCCATTCATTTCGTTCAACTCGCGACAGAGCCTTCCATTGTTTTCGTAGTTCTGTCTCTGCCTGTTTCAATGTTTTACAGTCGGCATGAGTTTCACGATACTCGTTGCGTTTGGTCAATAAATAGAGTTCCAATCCGCTCTTGGGTATCCGTTTCTTTTCTTCTTCGGCCTGTTCTTCTTCCAACAACAATTGTTGTGGCCGTCCTTCTTGCCAGGCTAATTCTTGTCCCACTACCCACAATCCATCTCGTTCAAACCGCAGTTTGCCAACTTTTAATGCCATGGCGACGGATGGAATAAATGGCTTTAACAATTTGCCGGAGGATCCAATTCCCAAGATGCATTTATTAATTTCCACTTCCATGGCAGCAATCATGGTAGCATGTTCCCAAGCAGTCTTGCGCGAATTGAAAATTTTGCGTTCGGGAGATTGCCACTTCAAGGTGACATTCGGGACCGGATAACTATCCTTTAAATCCCATGCCAAACTACTCAAGGAGGATACTTCACGTTGTTGTAATTTTGTGACATCTTCCTCATCGTCATGAGTTTCATATTCATCGGGTTGACTTTTTCGTCCGGGCCACGTCGGTGGAGTGGGAATTTTTTCGAGTAAATGAGGCAAGACGGCCAATTCCATTTTTCCCTTCCACGCTCGAAACAAGACTTGTCCACTCCAATGTGGTTCGGTGAGTTTACAAGTGACCTCCCAGGATCGTCCACCAAAACTTGGCAACAAGGCTTGTTCTCGAGTGGCCAAGGCCTTGGCCGCTTCGACATATAGCTCGTTGCGGGTTTGGGGAGATGGCAACGTCCATAATCGTTTGGAAGCATTGGTATAGGTCGATTTTGATTTCAAATCCTTCAACGTGGCCTTGCCAATAAAGACATTTTGATTGGTATAGGGACAAACGTAGACGGTGGGTTGGGGTGGCTTTTTCGTACAACCGGTACCACTTGTAGTACCGCTACCACCGGCGGACCGGCTGTTGGAGTTTTTGCCCTTGTTGTTCGCCATGTTGGGCGGACGAGACTAAAAAACGGTGGTACCAGGTACAATGGGTGGTGTCTTTGGCAAAACACCAAAAAAGTTGTCAACAAAGTGTTCAATGGTTCACAAGGTCAAGCGTAATAGTCGGGTCTAAATGGACTCTATAGGGTAGTCGTAGTTGTGTGATGTGAATTGATGAGCGATAGAACCGCAGACCAAAAAGATATATAATGTCATCCAGTCCAAAAACCGAACCAGTGGAAGATGAGTGAGGTCGCTGGAATCTGTTGCCAAGAGTCACGTTCGAGATTCAAACCTGTCATTGCTTCATCACTAGGTATATCCTTCTCTGTAAGATCCTACCGATGAAAGTACCTATGTTCCACGTCATGACGTGCGTTGTGCACCCGAGATGTCAAGTGTCTGTCGTCGACACGTACACCAGATGGCATTGTTCCATAATTAAAGGGCTTCGGGTTGCGGGGGCTAAACCACTCCGACGAATCGTTCACTCATGCCCAGATGTTCGAAACCTTCGGTGCGTGGCCCTCGCATAATCGATTCTGGCAAAGAACAACGGAATAATGGTTCGGACTGTACCTGGTACCAGGTATATCTCGACCGTTCGTTCCGTCAGTCACAGTTCTCACCGTGCGTGTGTACCACTGGCAAAAGGCGTCTTGAAGGGGAGAAGGTGGTGAGTGCGTGGACGTGGCGGCCATGCCAGTTCTTCCTTCCGTGGTGGCCATTCTGTTTGCATTTTTTTCTCTTTGTCTGCATGCTCTCCATGATGAGGCAAGCTCATCCATTACCACAATGGCGATTGTCATCCATACAAATTCTATTGGTATTGGGTAGTGTGTGGTGGCAACAGGGCCATGCCTGGTCACCCAATCTCCCCGTCACTGGAACCTCCAGGGACAGTGTGTTCCCGCTGCAAGTGTCATCGGCAGCTAACCCCACTCCCGTCGTCACGACCACCACATCTGCCGAGATTATTCCTCGCGAAGTCTTGTTTGGCAATCCTACCGTTTCTTCTCCCAAACTCTCACCAGATGGTCGCTTTATTGCCTACTTGTCACCCAATCAAAACAATGTCATGAATATCCATGTTCGACCTGTTAGCGACAATACTAACAATGTCGAAGGAGCCACTACGTCCCCACGAGTTGTGACGCAAGAAATGTCGCGTGGGATCAAAAACTTTAAATGGGCCGAATGGGATAAAGAGTCGAATATGTATGCACTCTTGTATCTCCAAGACAAGAGTGGGGATGAAAATTTTCATTTGTATTGCATTTGTTTTACCGAAGACGATTGGTTGTCGTCATCCGCCTCTTTTCCGGTCTCTCGGGATTTGACTCCGGGACGAAATGTCAAGGCATCGACATTGATTACCAATAAAAGATTTCCCAATCAACTCTTGGTCGCTACCAATGAACGCAATCCTTCCACCTTTGATGTCTATCGCATTGAAAACTTTCGTGATCCAGAAAAAACTACCAAAACTTTGGATACAAGCAATCCTGGTTGTATCTACAAGGCCGATGCCGAATCCTTTGAAGTACGATTTTCACTCCTTCGGAATCAACAAGATTCTTCCAATACTCTACAGGTACGACAATCCAAATTCGATGCTTGGAAGGAACTTGTTACCTTTCCCTTTGGAGAAGAAGGATCATTTGTGGATTTTTGCAATGATGGAGGGAAATCATGTTATATCTTGAGTAGTCTTAATCGTGATACCAAGGCCTTGCTCCAAGTCGATTTGACTACCGGTCAGACCATTCGAGAGATTTATTCGAACGACAAGGCGGATGTGGATGGGATTCTTTTGGATGATGATACCAAAGAAGTTCGTCTCGTCAGCTATACCATTGCGCGTCATGAACGAGTCTTTTTTGATAAAGAGCTGGAATATGATTTCCAGCGACTGGAGAAATTAGGTCCCGGTGGAGAACCGGCTCGGGTCAGTGCTACTGCGGATGAAAAACTCTGGATTGTGGCATTTACCAAAAGTGATGGACCGACCGATTATCAACTCTATGATCAAGTTAACAAGACGTTGACACCCCTGTTTGTGTCTCAACCAGAATTTCTCAAGTATAAATTTGCTCCCATGGAAGATGTCCGAATTCCCACTAGGGATGGCGTGGAAATTGTCGGCTATCTCACTCGGGCCAAGGATAACGGAGAAGCCACTCCCTTGATTTTGCGAGTTCATGGAGGTCCCTGGCTGCGTGATTATTGGGGCTTTTCGGCACTCGACCAATGGTTTGCCAACCGGGGCTATGCTACATTATCTGTCAACTATCGTGGTTCCACTGGATATGGTAAAACGTTTCAACACATGGGTGATGGTCAATGGGGAGTCGGGGGGATGCAACATGACTTGACCGATGCTGTCCAGTGGGCCATTAAAGAAGGCATTGCCGATCCCGAACGAATTTGCATCTATGGTGGATCTTATGGAGGATATGCGTGTTTGGCCGGGTTGGCCTTTACTCCCGATTTGTATCGTTGTGGTGTCGACATTGTCGGACCATCCAACGTCAAGACCATGTTGGACGGTATTCCATCCTATTGGGGACCCTTGCGAAAGCAAATGTTGCTTAAGATTGGCAATGTGGATGCTGACAAGGATCTCAACACCAAGATTTCCCCTCTCTTTCATGTGGACAAAATCAAGGCTCCTCTTTTAATTGGTCAAGGTGCCAATGATCCCCGGGTCAAACGAGCCGAAGCCGATCGCATCGCCTTTTCCATGAAGGAAAAGGGCATTCCTGTGGAATATGTCTTGTATCCCGACGAAGGTCATGGATTTGCCCGTCCCGAAAATCGCATCGATTTTAATGGTCGGGTCGAATTATTCTTGCAAACACATTTGGGTGGCCGAGCCCAAGAGTTTGAAAAACCCAAGGGATCGACGGCACGATTCCCTCTAGAAGAGCAATCCGAAGCAAGGCAAGATGAAGTGGAACGAATGAAGCGCTTAATAGCAAGCATGTGCTAGAATGGCCCTTGTTGTTTTGGTAGCCAAGCAAGTAACAAACAACACATTTATAGATACTACGATTTTGACCAAAAGAATGAAAATCACGTATCTTATATATTAGAAAAATAATGGCAGTCTCCAAAGTTTGCACGCATTTTCTTTTTATTGAAGAATGACAGTCTCCATAGCTGTACTGGTAGTATCATGGTCACTCCTTGCGCGTCGGCCATGGTGGGGATCCAAGAATAGATTGCGGGTGACTTCATCCAATAGAGCCGAACTTTCTTGGACCTCTTGTTCCCGACGACGACGTCGAGCATTGGTACTGGTACTCATGGAACTGATGGTCGTTTGATCCGACAGTTTGTCCCGTGTGGTTCTTGCCCAGATCATCATTCGACCACTCCTTCCATCGCCACCATTGCTTCCACAAAACATGCAAGTGGCAACCGATAGTGCCACCAGTAGAGTCAAAATAACAAGAGTGCGAAAGAAAGAGAAATGATGATGATGATCCTCATGGACTACTTGAATGGTTTTGTTGAACGTCTGATCATTTGTTTTTGTTGGGATAGCATCATCATCCATTGTTGCATCATCCCCAGCTACTGACTTTGCCGAATCTTGTTGTTGTTCTTGTTTTTGTTGATACATGCACGAGTTTCGATAGGTCTTGCATTCCTTGGAGTTTTCATTGGCCATGGCACACAAGATAAATTCGATTGAATCATCAGAGCAGGTAATGTATTGCACACCTGCCGTTTGAAACGAGGTTTGCAAAAAGTCCATGATGGGAGTCGAACAGTTGTCCCCGTAGATGATGACATGATCCACCTGAGATGGATCGATCTGGTCAATGATGCTTTTTTGAAGAAAGTCGCCATCAACATGATGAGAAGAAGAGACAATGATCTGTATGGTACCCTTGGCCTGGGCAGCATAGCGACCATATAATGCCTCCCAATATTTCCAGTAGGCCTTGGAATCTTGAATAGAACAGTCGCCCGATCCCAATCGGTCGATACCACAAAAGGTCAAACCATATAAAAATGCTCCACTAGGAGTATGTTCGGGGATGATCCATGACGAGGAATCTTGAAAGGTAGTCGAAAAACTAGATTTCCATGCCCATTCGTCTTCACTGTCGTACTCCTCATGGACGTCGTCGTCAGTAGCAGTCGCTGGGAAATAATGCCAAGACGGCACAACATTCATTCCCTTTTCTTCTGGAAATGAAAAGTCAAAGAAATCAAAATGAGAATCAAAAGTGTCCACGGCAAAGTCCGAGTCTCTATGACTCTCTAAAATGCCCATGAATCCATCCACCAACAAGGGACAATCGCGGACATCTCCAGTGGGGGCCCTCTCATAACAACGACCCTGAAGGATTTCCTTCAAAAACACTGTCGTAGACGCGTCTACCACGAGAAAGCTGGTGATGAATAGAGTCAAGAGCCGATACCAATAGCACATGACGAAATAGTGTGATTGACCGGAGGAGAGTTTGATGGGTGTGCCCGTCGCCAAGCAACGAAAGTTACGAAACGATTGCGTGACACATTTGACGAATCTTTTTTTGTGAACCACGACTCGACCATCTCGACTATATCGACTGACGGCAAAGCCGATTGCAGATTGCCATTCCAAAATCTCTCGTCATATTAATGAGACATACCATGCATATCCGTTTATTACATATAAACAATTAAAATCCGAATACACTCGAATTTCAGCTGGATTGAGCAGAATTGAGGATTAGCTACACGTATCCATTAGTTTGGCTTCTTGCCTTCTTCACTGAGGGGATCAATTTCACTCTGGCGTTCTGTCAATTCGAAGATACGGTTGGCGGCTTCCTTGGCCTTTTCAGCATCCGTAAGACCCGATGTGGCCGCAGCCAAACCGGTCAAGGATAACATCAAACCAAACAAGGAAATCAGGTATTCGCGCATGTCATAGCCACGGTTCAACATCAACCAACTTCCGAAGTAAAACATCAACGCATACCCCCACATTTGGAAGAAGGAACCAAGGCCTTGACCAGTTCCAGCGAGACAATTTCGACACAAGCTCCTCGTGCTCTTGCTGGCCAAGGCATCTGCGTATGTTTTCACTCGAGCATCTTCCATCGACAGAGATGCAACGACTCTAATGTTGACCAAGGTCTCAATAACAACCGCACCTTCCGAGCTCTCTGCGGCAGTCTTTTCAATGTCACCCTCATCTGTTCCAATCATCTGTGCATTTTGCACGTACTCTCCAAAGGCCATGAAGGGAAGGATTCCCAGGGCAACAAATGCAAACTGCGATGATGTTCCTAATAGGTCAGAAAACGCTCTTGACAGCAACTCCTTCATGCAAGTTCAATCAACAAAACTTACCTCCCACATGAAGTAGAAGCTAACAAGGAGCCCGGCACCAACGCTGGCGAGAGACATCACAAAGGTACGAATGGGTTCTCCAGAAAAAGAATGAATCATGGCGGCATCGTCCGAGAGTTGAGATGTAATCTGACCAACAGACCTCACATCATACCATGCAACTTCTTGGCGGATCAAAGCACGGAACGACTTGTCTCGTACTTTCTTGTTGATTCGTTCCGTAGCAGTACCAAAAGCAGTGAACATGATGATGGAGCCGATCATGGAACAAAAGATGAGTGCAACAAGGAGGTACATAGTCTTGAAGGACAAATCCTGCATATGGTCAGCAGTGGCATCCCAGTAGTCTTGGCAAGTCGCGTAACCAAAGGGGACGGATACCCCGTCCTCGCATGGTAAAGTGTATTGATAAAAGACCTCTGTGGAATAAAGTCGAGGCGTCAGACCATACGCGCGTGTACTTGTTGGCATTACCAACTCAAACACTTACCGATAAGGTATGCAAAGACAAATCCTTGACCGGGGAAACTGTAAGCAGATCCGGAAGCAATACATTAGAAGCGTGCTCGCGGGACGAAAGACAAGTAGGAGCATTGTGTTGAACTCACATGATACCATTGAGAAGTGCACCAACGCTACCAATGGCGAAAAGGTAATATTCATCCTTGGCGATCTCTTTTGCCTTCTTTTGGATGATTTTCACCTTTTCTGCATCGGGTTTGTCCTTTGAAGTATCCTCCTCATGACCATCTCCATGGTTTTGAGCGAGTTCAGCTTCTGCCTTATCTTGTGCCTCATACATCGCTTTAGCCACCAAGATGGACTTTCGATCCAAACCTTGATCCATCGTTTGGAGAGATTCTAGCCTCTTGTAATGACCATGCGGTTTGGCCATCAACTCTTCGTAGGTTCCTACTTCGCGGACCTTGCCATGGTCCACATAGCAAATCTTGCTAGCGCCACGAATGGTCGACAAGCGATGGGCAATAACGATTGTAATAAGTTTGGTATCCGCCATGATCCTGTCCAAGGCTTCTTGAACAATCTTTTCTGATTCAGTGTCCAAAGCACTCGTGGCTCTGCATCAAGACAAAAGATTTAGAAGGAAGGGACACCAAGGCGATGTACACATTTGACTGGAGAACTACTTACTCATCGAGCAATAACACTTTGGGCTTGCGCAACAAAGCGCGAGCAATCTAATCAAGGCAAACGGACAAATGTGAGATTTGGATTACGTGATGGCTATGTGTAAATAGAAAGACGTACCGCGATACGCTGCTTCTGACCTCCACTAATCTGCGAGGACGACGCGCTCCCAACGCTTGTGCTGTATCCATCAGGGAAGTCCATGATGAAATTGTGAGCATTCGCTTTCTTGGCAGCCGACTCAATTTGCTCTTGGGTCGCTTCTGGCATACCAAACTTGATGTTCTCTGCAATGCTGCCATCGAAAAGAGTAGGTTCTTGACTGACAAGTCCAAGCCTGTGCCATAACAGCTAACGTTAGAGGCATTTGCGCTGAATACTTCAAAAGCAAAGCATCAAAACTCACTCATTACGATACCAACGAACGTTGAGATCTTTGATATCATCACCGTTGTACTCAAGTCGTCCCTTGCTTGGGCGATAGAATTCTTCAATCAGTTGAATCATGGTGGACTTGCCCTGTCCCGAAGGTCCAACAATAGCCACGGTCTCACCCTCTTTGACTTCGAATCCCAATCCACGAAAGATCTTGGTGTCAGGCCTGGATGGATAGGTGAAGTGAACATTATGGATATCGATGACAGAATTGGAGACTGTCTTCGTTTCCGGAACCTCTTCCGTGTCAATATCCATTCCCGCAAGGTCAACTGCACTGTTGCTCCTTGACGGGGAGTTGCTATCACTGGTTTCTGTTTCTGCAGTTTCGATCGAAACAGAGGAACTAGATCGTGATACTTTACCTTTCTGCGCTTCGACCAAGCCAAAGTATGTTCCTTTCTTTGCAATGAGTTCGTCGTGTGTTCCCGTTTCACCTACCTTGCCCTTCTCCACAACAGCAATCATGTCGGCGTTCCTAATGGTAGAGAGACGATGGGCAATAACCACGACTGTCACATTACCTTTGGCCATGATATCATCCAATGCTTCCTGCACGATGGCTTCACTCTCAGAGTCGAGAGCACTTGAAGTGGATAGGGGAAGGAGATACAGTTAGGCAACATGATTACGATGTCATGAGTCGAGCAATTCTCGTCTACGTACCTTGTTGCCTCGTCCAAAAGAATGATTTTTGGATTGGTAATGAGAGTGCGGGCGATCGCGATCCGTTGCTTTTGTCCACCTGACAATTGTGCTCCTTTATCTCCGACGTGTGTATCATATCCAAGTTGTAGGGTGGAAATGAAATCATGAGCGTTCGCACGGCGTGCAGCCTCTTCGACTTCTTTGTCGGTAGCATCGGGTTTCGCGACTCGAATATTTTCCCTGATGGTAGTTGCAAAGAGGGCGGGCTCTTGACTAACCAAACCAACGTGTTGACGCAACCAAGAGACACTCAATTGCCTCAAGTCAACTCCATCTAAGGTCACTGTTCCGAAAGTTGGATCATAGAAGCGTTCAATGAGCTGGATAGAGGTACTCTTTCCGGATCCCGAGGGTCCAACAAGTGCAACAGTCTTTCCAGCTTCGATCTTCAAATTGAAGCCATCAAAGACTTGAACTTCTTGTCTCGTTGGGTACGAGAAGCATACATTCTTGAACTCAATTGTTCCAATCACTTTATCTGGTTTGAGACCGTTCGGGGAGGAAACATCAATGTTATACTTGGGCAGGGGTGTGAGAGTTGATCTGCGTTGCAAGGCCTCACTACGTTCTGTATTTTCTGCATCAAGACTTTCATCGCCGGTGTCAGACTTTCGATGTATTGCCATCAGGGCGGGAAAGCACGCGGCTCGACTGCCTTGAATAGCTTCCATTGCAGTACTGATTTGAGGGAGAGTCGCACCACCAAAGATAACACCCATAAGTGCCAAGAAAACATCTTCTCCGGCTGGTTTGCATGCGTCGTTCCCTGTAATGGCACCTGAAGGATCGCAACCAGTTTCTTTCACGGCATCATAAAGAAGCCAGGATCCGAATCCGACAACCACAATGTATGCCACCATGAAGCTGGCCATGAGACCTCCATTCGCGACACCCAACCAGACGAGTTGCGAGACAGCGCCATCGTAGGCCTTTTGCGTTGCAGCCTCAAATCGCAAAATCAATTCATCAGAAGCATTGAGGGCCAAAATCGTGCGGATGTTCGCAGCAACTTGATAGACAATTGCGCCAGCCTTGGCATAACTGGCATTATCTCGTGAGGTTTTGGACTGGTTCAATTTCAAAACCCAGCCGGTATTCAAAGCCATCACGGGCACACAGGCCAAAACAGCCAAAGTAACTTGCCAACTGGCATAAAAGGCGATACCAAACCCAGCGAGTACGGTGCAGGAAAATTGGACACCATGTCCAAGCTTTTTGGAAACACCTTTCTTGAATTTGGCTCCATTGGTTGAAATGATGGTAGCCGTTCCGGAGACATCTTGCAAATCAAAATATGCCATGTCTTGTCTGACGACGGCTTCAAACCATTTGCGTTTCAAATTGATGGTCATGTCATTGGCAGCTGTTTCCAAAAAGCCACCTACACGGAAAACACACCAAAACGAAATCACGAAGTAAGTGGTTGTGGGAGTAGTAAAACCAGATGCATACACTACATTTTGTTTGCAACTTACTTTCCAATGTTTCGCTGATGAGAGAAACAACACCCAAAATCATCATGGAATAAACAATGTTCAAAACGGGTCCCAAACCTTCTTGAGCAACAGCCGAGATGTTGCCCAAGACACTAGAAAAGTAAAAAATTGAAGCAGGCATGGCAAGGCCTGCAATCATTGCAAAGAAGAGACCAAGAGCAATGTAGAGTCTTGTCTTGAAGGTTTCAGCAAAGGAAAAGACTTCGGAAATGGTAGCCAGGGGCATCTCGACAGGCGGCTTAGCCTTGTCGTCGTTGGCCTCATTTTGATCGTTCTTTTGTACAGTATCACTCATCGTTCCTTGAGTTGGAAGAATGCTTGGTAAACCTTGACACAATGTTGGTTTTCGTAACCGACAAGTTGTCGCAGAGGATTTTTATGAGCAGTAGTGGTCGAAAGCTCCTTGAATAGGTCGGTGGCAGATTTTGAGTGATGTTGCGTACTAGTACCAGGTACACAGTCAAGCGATGACCGCATGTGTCACATGCACGACTTGCACCTGGGCATATAGAGTTCGTTCCACTGCAGTGGATATGTTGGCGCTTCCGGGTTAGTTTCAATATAAATTGTCTTCGATAACATATAAACATCATGAAATGTCCGTTTTTATACAACGCGCGTCTAAGTTTGGCGCTTGGGTCGTGTCGTGGTTCTTGGGTGTTCGGGCGGATCGTCGATGTCATTTCGACCGTTTGAGAACACTCTGAGTGACTACATCGATTACTAGGAAAAGGTACGTTCAAACAACAACTCCTTCTCGGCACGTGACCACGGGAACATAAGGGTCTTAGTGCATCACAATGAATGATAACTTTTGTTTCCTACACCGTGAGGACTTCATGTCGGTTGATTTCTAGGCGAACGATAGGTGTATCCTTGAACCCAAGCGGATGGTCCCAAGTATTTCATAACGACGTATCGGTGCCTCTTCAAACCATGGGTTTCCAGCGATCGTACATGTCGACCACAGAGGAATCAGAAAAGGATGAAAATAGTGCACTGTTTCCAAATTGCATAAAGTTCCATGTGGAGGCTGGAATGGTAGAAGTGAGACTTGTTGATGTGCTACCTGGATATCCTGGTTGTGGCTCACTGTCAACAGCCATTGGCAATCTCGATTCCCGAGTGAATCACGATGGCAACTGCCAAAGTTCCAAAGATCACATCTATGACAATATTCCTGCCATCACCAACATCCCAGAATCCGTTCTTCAATATGAACGTCAACTTCGAAAAGTTCATGCCAACGCCAAGTCAATCGCAGCACTGTCGATCGACCAACACCTATCCATTATTTACGAAGATTCGGAATTGATTGTGGTTAACAAGCCATCGGGAGTCTTGTGTGTACCAGGACTTTACAACAAACCCAATTTGCTTCAACTGGTGTGTCATTACCTACATGGCGTGGGTTCAGAGGCAAAAAGTGAAATGATTGTTCATCGCCTAGATATGGATACATCAGGTTTGGTTGTGTTCAGCAAAACAGAAACGGCTCTCAAAAAGCTACAGGCCATTTTTCGACAAAGACAAGTCGTTTCCAAAGAATACCATGCGTTACTATGCGGACATTTACCAGAAGAGTGGCTTGGTGGAAATATTCATTTACCATTACAACGAGACCACCGATACCCACCCTTTATGCGGATAGCCACCCCACGGTCAGAGATGGAAGCTCAACAAGCCGTCCAAGACTTGCAGACGCATGGTTTCCAGAAATTGATCAAGAAACGACCAAAACCCTGTCAAACAGAATTTTCAATCCTTGGGCGCGAGTTTCTGGAACTGCCTGCAACTGGCAGTGGTGTTAGGAGTTCAGAAGTTATGACAGAGTCGAAGTCCATACATGACACATCAACAATGCGAATCCCAGTAACAAAAGTGGCACTCACCCCCCATACTGGGCGGACGCATCAATTACGAGTCCATTGTGCAGCCATTGGTTTTCCAATTGTCGGAGACCCAGCCTACGGACTATATGGTGAGGCCCACGCTCGAGGGGGTTTGGATGTACCTCCAGGAAGCCTTGATGAATCGTCACTGTTGATTGGCGCGACACTGGAAATACAGAGAAAGCTAAATATTCACCGACCACTGGACCAAAATCGCATGTGCCTCCATGCAGCAAAGCTGAGCTTGGAGCATCCATCTACCGGGCAACTGATGCAATGGACGGCTGCCACACCTTTCTAGTTTTATGACATCCATGCTTGGTTGTACACTTGAGAATTCGGTAGATACCGTTGCATAATCGGCTGAAGTATATTTTCATATGATGTCCGACCAGCAAGATGAATTCACATTCACAGTCAATCATGCAAGTCTTGTGCAAGATTTTGCTGCTATACCACTTTAAAATAGACATAAATTTGCTATTGCTATTTCATGGACCATGCTAGTCCAGCGAATCATACAGGTCTATTTCATTACTTTCCACATTTCTCGGTCCCAGAATCTTCTGTTTGTATACTTTTCAAAGTCGAAGATGGCAAAAGGCCCGCTACCCCTTCGAAAGAGCCTTCGAAAAGGGGAGAATATCATCTTTTGGCGAAATTCGGTTAACGAGTGTCGAATATGTAGTTCTCACTGTAGAATAAGTAGTTCTCTCTGTAGAATATGTAGTTCTCTGTTCGTCATCTGCGCGTCGAAAATTCAGGCGGTCACTGGATGACGATTTCTCCCGAACCATTTTCGTAGTCCCATTGCCGAGAAACCTTTATCAAGCGGATGACGAACGTTGTTCTTCGTTCCGAGGTCGATGATGCACTCTCTTCATCGGCAGCCAGATTCGAGGTGGCAGTCGACGCGTCATGATTTGAATAAACAGACACAATACCCCCGCAGTCCCTGTTCCTCTTATTCCCGTACTCGTTCCACGTTGACTTTCCAGATCCGACTTTGCCGAGAATCCAAGCGGAATTTGCGATGCCCGTGAACCGATGACGGTGTCGACCTGAAACGACACTTATTGAAATCCAGGCCAGTTGAAGATGTGGAACAGGTCTTTTTAAGTCACTTACGTTAAGTACAGTCTGTTCAAAAAGGTCTGACAAATTCAGCTCATTCGTTCATCGGAAAAGCAGCTGCTAACAGCTGTTTTCCTAATAGCCTCCAGCAAAAATGGGAAACATGCGACCTTCCCGCCACAACTCCATTGAACATGGTCGGTAGCATTGCTCATTCACACAGAAAATCATCTCGAGAATCTTGGAAAAGGCGACAACAAGCACCACTGTCAAGCGAAAGTCGGGAAACCAAAGCATTTGACTCTTGCAAAAGACCGAACGATAAAGTCTGTGTTGGCGTGCGTCGTTGAGGTGAGTGTCGCGTGCGATATGTGTGTGCAGAACATGGTTGAAATTGGAATTTGGACTGGGCAATTTCAGGATCGTGAGCCTTTCGGTTTTTTCTCTCCGCTTTTGTTTTCCACCGATTCCGTCACGTTGGATTGCTTTTTATTATTTCTTCCAGTGAACTCGCAGCTGATAGTCTTTTCGTAGCATCAACATCACATCCGTTTGGTGACAAGCGCTGCGCATTTGCTTCCAAGAAGGTACGGGGCCACATTCACAGCAACAAAAAGAACAATGTGAGGAGGCTTGATTCCACAGAGAGTGATTCGTCTCTATCGTTATCTTTTCGTGTGGCGCTTGTCATTGCAACAATTTTCTGGCGTAAACCGTTTCTGTCCATCGACTCAGTGTTCATGATGGAGTTGGTTACGACATCGTCATCCATTTCCAGAAAGCGTTCTTGATTACATGTTTTGTTGGGTTCTCCATTCCATTTCCGTGACGCAGTATACCGGGTAGGACTCAAACCATGATTCGGCTTGGACTGCGGGCTGGCGATGACGTGCCCGACGACAAACTCGCAATGAGGTCACCGAAGGGCTCCTAAGTGTTTTTTTACGCATTCCTCGTACTACGCACCCTGCACTATGATTCTGTTCAAGAGCAGATGCGTTTGGGATTCGCCGTTCTGTGCGAAATGTACGGGGATTCACCCAGTTCCTAAAACGGCTGGTCACAAGTACCTGTACTGAAACGACAGCTACGTCATCGGAATCGTTGTATCCTTTTCCACTGTACCTTCCAACACACTTGTTCGTGTCGCACTCGTTGCCACTTTTTTCATTTTGCGCAACGAAAATGAAACTCATGATTTTCTAATAACTGTAACTACAGACCAAGATACGGCATGAACAGTCAAGCTGTGAACACTCCAGACCGAGACTCGTTGGTTGCACTGGATGCCCTACTTCGGATCCGTGAATCCGGAGCCCTCAACTCCTTTATCGCCAACAGCAATTCATTGACGACACCAACCAGTGACCTTGCATCGGGCAATCGCGAGAGTATCGCTTCATGCTCTCCTTCATCATTGCAAACACATCTTGCAGCAAGGTTGAGTTCTCTTCTTCCAATGAACGCTGCCAGTGTGCTCTTTAGCAACTCCAACCAACAAAATGCCGTTCTCGCGGCCACCGCAGCCCAGCTGAGAATGGCCGCTGCCAGCAATTGGGGAAATGGTTTACTCGCCGCAGGGAACGGTCACTCGATGTCCAGTGGTGTTTCCCCGTCGCTGAATTCGACCCCTGCTGGCGCAATCGCAGGCACTCCAAGGCCAAGACATGAATCCTTTGACCTCCAGAGTACCGTTTCGAGTCCTGAGAAAAAAGGCGAATCACCCGGACACAGTTCTTCCGTTCGCAAAGAGAAGGTTGCAGAAGCGCTGCGTTCTAAACCTCAACGTGGTCGCAAGCGCGACGATCTGAATGAGACCGAAAGACTTGAACTGACGAGAACAAGGAACCGGGAACATGCTAAGAGTACAAGGTACGATGTATGCAACTCAACGGTAGCCTAGTTTTGTTCTTCGTCCTAACTGTGAATGGTCCTTTTTGCTAGAATCCGCAAGAAAGCCAGGTATCAGGAGTTACTTGATCGCGAAGAACTATATCTGCAGCAACAGGAACAAGAAGATATAGAAGTTCAGAAAAGAAATTACATACAGAAAATTATTTCGCTGCGTCAAGAGATGCTCCGCGATCAAGTCCAACGGCAAGCTCGTAATCAACAATCTGGCGAAACTTCTTCGTCGTCCCGGAAGAGATCTTTAGACGGAACTCTCTATCAACCTCTTTGCCCCAATGAACATTTTCGCGTAATGCTTTCAGAACTCGTCGACTCGGCGCCATCCTTTGAGTTTGATTCTCTCCTCCCAGGAGATGCCAACGCTGATAGCGACGAGGCCATTTCCAAGATGCATGAATGGGATGAAGCGTTGATAGATCGTGTGAGTTGCACATTCATCAGTAACTTTTCTGAAGTACTCCCATCGATCACATACGAGATCGAATCAGGCAGTGATGGCATTGCATTGAATAAGAATGGCGATGCCTTCTGTCGAGTTGAGATTTCTGTGCAGGTCCCCAGTCCATCTGAAAGTGATGCATCAGCATCTGTTACTGGCAAGAAAAGCAAGATTATGTCTGGGATCTGTTCGTTTCAATTTGGGTCCAAGACCAACCGCTTGACTTCAATGAGATGGACAACCTTGGAAGATCGCTGCTCAAGAGCTCGTTCATCTGTGAGAGCCGAGGACAGCAATCGCCCATTCCCTGAATATTTGCAGAGCCAGTTAGTCCATCCGAGCGTTGTTTCGTTGGATCATGTCAAGCAGAATGAAGGTGACGACATCCACGGACCGGGAATGAACATTTAATCCAACGCTCCGACTTCACGTGTTTATAATTCGGTCACTTCGATTTTTCGTGCCAGCGCCAATACTAGAATGTGGATACTGCTGTATGAGGCGCTGATGTATTTTTTATTGTATTCCTTGTTGAAGATTATAGAAGTAATGTAAACCAACCAAAAGGGACTTTTATGAAAATTTATCGTTGGAAATTTGGTACCCTAAACATTCCATGCCACACGTTGAGGTTTATGAACGAATCCTGCAAGTTGCCCTCTACATGCATGAAGTCAAGCAAGAACAAAATCCAAAACCTGCAATGAATAGGTTAGTACGATCCAGCGCCCAGCAACGACCAAGACGTTTGACATGTATTATTATGGACGACGATGCAGGGAGTAGTTACCCAAGACAAAGTCCATGGCAAAATGATCTTCCAACAGTTTTCGAACTCGATGATTTAAATGTTCCGGTCCCAATCGTGCTGTTGCAGGAATGGAACCTGATTTGTGGAGAGCCACTCCCTGGAGGGTGACTGGGATGTCATAGTGTCGTGCCAAATCTTCAAATTCGGCGGTCAAATTTTCAAATTTCAAGACATGATGGATCCATCGTCGTCGATGTCGTTGTCGATGATGAGGAGGAGAATGAGAATGACCTTTATCATCATCACCATCATGATGAGTAGTACTAGTCGTAGTACTAGTACTAGTAGTATCATGATCATTCGCAAAAATAAATTCAGATTGAGGAATCCAATGCAAGGATCGAGTATTCCATCCCAAAGTTGAATCGGCTCGACGTTTTTGATATTCCGTGACACGTTTGTAAATCCATCGATTCATGACCAGAGGGTTTTGTAATTTCTTGGGATTGTGGCGCAAGGTTGGTTCCGCCTGGTAATAAAATTCACTAATGGCTCGTGTATAAGGATTTCTCATGACGACAAAGAAATGTAATGGTTGATCCTCGGGACGGCAAGTGATAGTAGTCGATTTGGTTCTAGTAGTGATAGTAGAGGTGTTGTTGTTGTTGTTGTTGTTGGTAATGGGAAGGTCACTGTCAGCGGCTGCCACATTGTGATAGGGATTGGAGGGGATGGAATGTAGTGTCATGGTCTCATTATTGAGTAACCAAGACAAGGGATAATGCCACAAACCCTCGAGAGTGGTATGAAGGGGCCATGATGATTGATTGTTGTTAGGGGTGGAGAAAGAACGAGGGCAAAAGGCGGTTGAGGGAGGCTGGTCTTTTGATTGAGAAGAACGATGGACATGGAAATGACAAGCCCCCCAAGCAATATTGGCTTGTTGATGGGCAGCCATTTCAATCGTCGTCCCTCCCGTTTTGGGAATGTGCAAAAATTCCAACCGGGGAGGACATGACGATTGTAATTCTTGTTCCGTTGGAAATTCTAAAAACCGTTGAAACCCATGGTAGTAGTCGTCGTCGTCGTCGGGTGGCAGACTAGTAGTATTGTTGGGACTGGTCGATACACCAGTATTATTGGTTGTAGCTACTGTCAATGGCTGGATGGTAGGATGCGATGAAATGACAGTTGTACTGAATCGTTCCTTTTTCATGGGCAGGTTCAAAGCCGATGAGTCATGTCCCCTGTTGTTGTTGTTGTTATTGGTGTTGGTGTTGTTGTTCGGGATTGAGAACCCAGGATACGCAAGGTTCAAGAATTGAATGGAAATCCCAACCAAGGCCGCACACAAATACAAACCATGGTACAGTTGTTTCCTTGTTATCCGGTAGCCGTGGGACAATGGGGTCCGCTGCTGCCGAGGTGATTTGGGCATGGTCATCATGAATGACACGGTACGGCTGTTGTTGTCGGACCGATATAATAATGATCACAAGAGGCAGGATGCCAGTGATTTCTCGTGAAACTCAACTGTAGTGGTCAATTCCAGGATACTCGTCTTTGTGATGGAAACTCAACATTCTTTTTCATGACAAGTCCTATCTTCTAATGCTACGGGTACGGTCATCAATGATGATTCATCATGGCAATGGCCCAAGATTCAAAATGTTCCCATGGTCGGAACGAAAACCAGGGGTCGTTCGAGTCGAAGAGTGGTCGTTCCAATCCATCGTATCCAAAAGATCGGCACGCATTCTACCGGTACTTGCAAAACAGCTCTACAAACAAGAAATACCGGTACAAGGTAGCATCCATCGGAATATACCAACAACAATATGCCATCCACGGAACGAATATGGTCCAAGATTTGTGTGGCATTGGCGATTGTCGGATTTCACAATGCAGTGGTCGTAACGGGCTTTCGAGCAGCAACAGCAGTATTAGTGGCGGGAGGTGGCAGCATGATCCGCAAAGGGGTGACACAGGATAACCATCGCCACGTTGGGTCATTATTGGGAATGGTCCCAAGATATGATCCAATAACCAAACGATGGGAACCTACTACTCCAGATGAGGATGCTTCGGCAGGATATCCACCCATTGGTTCGTTGCTCAGACAGGGACCCATTCCATTTTTTTACCGTCTCAAGGATCCCGATCAATACGATCAAGCGGTCCTCAAGCTAATGGCATCATCCTCCTCCGATGATTCCATTCTACTCTCCCGGAATGAAGCTCAAGGCAATATGGATGCCTATCTTCAAAATCCCAATGATTGGGCCTTGCAAAAATTTGAAGAACAAAACGGTGCGCCAACCTTTGACTATGCCAATGCCAATATGGATGGTACCAGTCTAGTCTTGACAGCTGCATGGACTGGAGTCTTGTTGACACTGGTTGGTCGGATTGCCTATGTCAGCGCCACGGGTTGTGATGACTTTTGTCGTCAATATCATTGGTAATCAAATTCTAATAATAATAATAGTACTGCTGACTGTGAGAAAAACGTTCCTAGTAGCAACTGGGTAGCGACCGAATCAAGTTTTTGCCTTGTCAAATCAGAACAAGTACCGACGGAAGAAATAGTTGCCTACATCAACTCACATACACAGAGTGTTTCTAGTTGCAAGATAGAAAATACTGACATACCCTATGCATCCAGGTAGGGATGTACCTATCGCACAAAGTATGACGTCATTTCAAAAAGCCAGAGAGGGTGCCGGCCAGCGCAACGGAACCCATCGCTTGACTTGGCGAAATGGCTTCCTTCCAACACTACTTTTTTGGACTGGTCAATGTTGGTCTCGACTACAAACGACCAAGCTCCTTTTGACAACGACCAAAAAGCAAAATTGTCCATGGCCTCCTTCTTCGTTTGTCCAGTCACAGCTCTTGTTCGATGAAACGATTCGTGTCGACCGCTGCCTTTGTCTCTGCTGTCCACCAAAAGACGAACGGTAAACCATCGCAAGACCAGCACCACCACCAATTGCTACCGGTAATATGCCGTCAATCTCTTCTTGCTGTTGACAGTAGTAGAAGTTGTCGACACAATTCCATGCAAAAAACAGGTGTTCGACTTCGAGCTACGCCGGTCCTACCGGATCATCAGGATGCTGCTTCTTCTTCCTTGGATGTCGATGGATTTGTACGACAACAACAAGCTGCTGACTCTCCTTCTCGCCCCTCCAAAAATCACCACCACAACAACAACAACAAAAATAACAATTCATTGGCAATGGAATCTACTGGTAAAGATCACGCGGGGAATCGTGATAAGGAAGTTACCATGGCAGTTTTTCTCTTGAACTTTGTAGCAATCATATGGGGTACTCAGGTAAGTTTATGTTTTGTTGTTTGTAGTCGGTTGGTCGAAAAAGCAGTGGGCAGGCTTGGTGGAGGTATCGATACTGCGAATGGAATAACGTGAATGTTTGCAGTTTCAAGCACTTCCACTGACGGTGACGGCTGCTGGCTCTCCATGGTAGATGTGGATGTCATGGTAGCAAGTACCTAGTTCTTGAGAGCGACTTGCTCTTTTGTGACTGAGTGAGATGAACGAGTTACAGTAATCAGCGGGAAATGCTGCCAATCTGATTTTCTACTCGGAGTAGTCCAATCCTGCGGTTAGAGTTTAGTCCAACAAATCAAATTGCTCTTCTTTGGCACACCCAAGCAAGATGAATTGGATTTCAAAACAAATGTCGTGAGAGTGAGAGTGGAAGAACAGCAATAGAACGACCTTTTGCCCAACCATAACAATCAAGAATGGGAAACTCAGGTAGTCAAGTAGCTTCTGGAGAAGCCAGTGTCTTTACATTATCTGAGGAATTGCAAGGTCTGTCAATAGTGAAACCCAGTAGGAAATAGAGGGGAGATTCACTTGGAGCCAATCGGAACAACTCACATTTCCTCTCTCGATTTGTAGCACAAATGACACAAGAATACAACAATGAGCAAATTGTCAAACTATTTGGGAAACAGATGGAGAAACTTGGAAAACGTAAAGCAGAGTTGCTCAAGCAAAAGGTGGAACAAAAGACTCTCATCGAACAACGCATGGAGCAAGTGCGAACGCAGAACAAGCAACTACAAGAACAACTTGATCAGACTATCGAAGGTTACGAGGATCGTTTCGCAGATACTGTCAATATTTTGGAATATGATGCGACTAGACTCGAAAAGAAATATATGCATGGTAGGTTCCTGCATGCTTCCGAGATTCCTTGCTTGGCGGCCCGTTCCGATATAGCAACATGCTACAAGAACCACAAGAGTGATCCGGGAGTGTGCGATGCGTTTGTCGAAGCTCTGGCAGAGTGCGCGAGCAAGACAATTGTTGCAAAATAGATTCTAGAATCAACCTTCTGGTAGCAACCAATTAACTTGTCCTTTACACGGTATTGCTGCGATCATCGCCAGCCCCAACAACCGGTAGTATAAACTTGTGATCTGCTGGATAATCTTAAAAGGCTTGAAGCGCTCTACATTACCTTCTGTGTCCTCTATCACGTCGAGGACTTGAGTTTCTCTCTCGATGCCTGAACTCAAAGTTGTCGTAGTAATTGGGACCACCGGGACCAGGTGGGCCCCGAAAGTCGGGAGGGGCAGGTCCATAAGGTCCAACATCCTCTCGCCTCGGAGGTGCTGGTCCACGGTAATCGGGCCCAGCAAGTCCCCGTGGAGGTCCATACGGTCCCCCCCTTGGGCCAAAATCATCCCGAAAATCGGGCTCCCCCCTTGGAAAAGGACGATCTGTTCCACCCCGATCACGACGAGGCCGACCGTGGTCCACATCCCTCGTGGGACGATTCATCCCGCCTTCTGGGACCCTGTCGTCCACCTCACGTTCGCTTCGGCCTCGTGACCATTCGCGGTCACGCTCGTGTCCTTCGCTTCGCCGACGACTATCACGGCTTCGATCACTGTGACGGTCTCGATCTCGATCTCTATCGCGATCTCGTGACCTGCGTCGTTCGTCACGAGATGATCGTTTTCGTTCTTGTTGTTCAGGGGATCTAGATCGTCTTCGTCGAGGAGACATGTCCTTGTTGGCTGCATCGTTGTGTGATGCATTGTTGCCCCTAGATGTACGCTGTTGCTCATTTTCCAGTTCGTCGCCCTTGACTGGTTTCGGAGGATCTTGCACCTTCATCAACTGATGGTTTTGTTGTTGTGGGTCATGGATGGAATCATCCTCCATTTTGTTATTGCCGTCAAGACTCGTCTCCCTCCCTTCGCGTCTGCGCTTTCGGCGCCTTTCTTCATCATCTTTGTTTCCTTCCGAATCTGAGCGACGACGGTGAGTCTTGTCCTTGCTACGATCACGATCTTTCCCTTCTCTCTTTTTCTCTTCGCGACGCTCGTCTCTACTTTTCTTGTCTCGACGAGAATCTTTTTCTCGCTCCTTGTCACCGCGATCTTTGTCGCGACTGGAGCGCTTGCGCTCTGGTTTATCCTTTTTGGATCGTTCGTTACTTTCTGAAGAGACCTTTTCTTTTTCTTTTTCCTTGGCAGTACCAGAATCAGAGTTTTCAACTTTGGCACTGATACTGGAACCGATACCAACTCCTTCCTTGGCAACCTTTTCCATTATTCCACGGTAGACGGCATCGAATTCATCTTGCGCCTCCTTTTCGGACTTGCCCATTTCCAGAGCAGTTTGTTTCGTTTGTTCGGCAATGGCCTTGGCCTCTTTACGCTTCTTTTTGGTTTGAAATTCATGAAAGTGCCCACCTTCGAGTTGAATAGTACCGAGATCTTCGGGTCGGTCGGGGACTCGGGGTTCGGACAAAAAGTAGCGACTGTTCAGGGCTCGGTCGGCAGTCAACCGTTTGGTAGGATCCAACTCTAATAGTTTCTCAATCAGATTCAAGGCCGCTGGGGACATTTTGTGCTGGTATTTGTCTCGAAGCTTGGCCTTGCGACTATTTCCCACCGTCACTTCCCCGGTCCGTAGCAACTTGAGGTCTTGAAAGCCATTCCAAGTTTCCTGAGTGGGTGTCCCCAGCATTTCAAAGATGAGTTGCAATTGCTCCATTTCCGTTTTGCCACAGAAGAGAGGCTTGCCCAGTATCAACTCGGCAAGAATACACCCCGCACTCCATATATCCACCGCCGTGCCATATCTTGTGGCACCCAACAAAAGCTCTGGTGGTCGATACCAGAGCGTAATCACCTTGTTGGTGAACTCCTGCGAATTTCCCCGACTGCCAACAAGAAAAAGGGAGCGAAACAAGTGGTTAGTACAATTGGAACGAAAAAGAGAAGAACCAACACAGGAAAGAACGCTAGCAGGAACACTTTGCTAGGTGACGTACTCGTGAATCCTATCTAAAATAGGTGGCTCGATACTTCGTGCAAGACCAAAATCGGCAAGCTTTAATCTGAAGTGGTGATCAATAAGAATATTCGAACTTTTAATATCTCGATGGACGTACTTATTATCATGCATATACTGAAGTGCGTCAAGGAGTTGTTTGAAGATGCATTTGACCTGCACTTCGGTGAAGCGGGTGGCCACGTCCATTAGGCCCATCAAATCATGGGATACATACTCCAAAACCAAGAAAAGGTTGCCCTTATAGCCCTCGCGGGCATCCCCAACCTTGTCATTTTTACTGACCCTATGTTTTTCTTCAACTTGATCGTCGTCGTCAAGGTGTTCGACGCCTTTGGAACTTACCACTTCCACCATTTGAACCAGATTGGGATGGCGGAGGCGTTTCAGGATCTTAATCTCGCGCAGCACAGTGGGTGGTAATCCCCAATAGTCACCGTGGTGCACTCGAATTTTCTTCAAGGCAACAATTTGATTTGTGTCTTTGCATCGGGCACGATAAACCTGTCCGTACGTTCCCTCACCAATTTGCTCAATCCTCTCATAGTGAGCAATGGTCCGCGTCATACTTCGCCAATCGCGTTGCGGAGTAGGAAGAGCAGCATCTGGCGGCAATGCACTTCCGCTCTCATGCAGAGGGTTCATGGTTGGGGTGACTGTTGGCAGACTAGAACTATCATGGGCAGTACTGAACGACATGACACCCTCCGAATATTTGTTGCTGTCAACCTTTGGTTTGTTGGTGTTGATGGACGAGCAACGAGCACCAACGAGCGCGACCGTCGTTGGCTTCCAGAGGCTCACATTCACGTAAGCTGAACGTACTCTTAAGTACCAGGGACCGTGATGCGTCTTGCCGCTTGTACGTTTGTGTGCCTGATGACATCATCATCACCTATCACTACAGGTAGGATTTTGTAGGTGTGGCGACGAACTTTTGTTCTTGCGTCTCATCCGCAAGCACCATGGCCTCCGTGTAAAAGCAACGAGGTTATAGTTATACACAATATATTCGGGATGCAACACCAGCATGCCTTCAAATAGAGCACGACCACCCACCTTCCATCGATTCATCGTTGTCGTGTTCTTTCTCCGAGATTATTTAGTCACCTGCTGGGTTTCCACGTCAATACAACGTCCCCATCCATCATCATTGTCTCGGCCATCTCCCAACTTACAGTTAGTAACAATAACCGCCGTGTTTGACAAGATGAGTTTTTCGGAATCCGATCATGATTACACAGAAGAAAGCTTGGAAGAACTCGCCAAGGCCTTGATTGATTCTAATCTTGCCTTGGAACCAGAGTCAAGATGTAGTGTTTGTATTTGCGTCGCTGGAGGAGGAGGATATTCCATTGCCACCCTGGCTGCTACATCCGGAGCTTCATCACTGCTACTGGAAGGCACGGTGGCATATGATCGATCATCCTTCCGATCCTACGTGGGTTTGAATTCCAATAGCACTCGCATCCGGTACAACTCTCAAGAGGCAGCCAAGTTGGCATCCGAAACAGCATTGAAACGGGCCATGACATTCAAGACAAATAGTTTGAAACAGATGAACGGTTGTATAGGAATTGGCTGTGCATCTGCCCTGGTCTCATCCTCCTCACCTGATAGCGTCAAAGGAAGTGGTTACATTGTTGCAACAAGAGCTGACGGCTCGCAATTATCGATCAATGTTGCCTTGGCGAGCAAGGCAGCGTCCAATGGAAGGAATCGAAAAGGCGAAGATGTTTTCATTAGTCATCTCATCTTGCGAAGCATTGATCTCATTAGACAATCCGATGTCAAGGTGGCGAAGCACGACGAAACAGAGACGAACGCTGGTGATGTCATTACCGAAGTATGGGGCACGGCCCTTCCATCCGAAGCGATGGAGGAAGACGCAGCCTATTGTGCCGCTCAACGGTTGCTCGACGGCGATGAGCAAGCCCTGGTCTTGCTACCAGTATACAAAGAAGGCAAACCAGTGAAATTTAAATCACTCAAGTATCCTGTTATTCCCAATGGAAGTTTGATCATGCCGGGCAGTTTCAACCCTCCCCACAAAGGACACATATCATTGGGGCAAGCAGCTGTTCGAGCCGCGGAACGAATGGGGTACTCCACCCGTCACAAAGAGTTGCCAATTTTTATGGAATTATCGTTAACGAACGCCGACAAGCCACCCATTGATCCACGAACGGCCTCGGAAAGACTTCAAAAATTTCTTCAACTCGAAGATCTACCGAACCAATGGGGGGTGGTTCTGACTCGGGCGCCGCTCTTTGCGCAAAAAGTTACTTGTCTTCAAGACTGCATTATGGAACAATCCGATGGTAAACATGGGGAATTCTCCTTTGTCATTGGTGCTGATACATTGACACGACTACTCAGCCCCAAATACTACAACGATGATAAAGATCAAATGATTGCCGCACTTTTATCAATGGAAGGAGCACACTTTTTTGCTGGTGGACGATTAGAACAGAAAAAGGATACATCGGGCCAAGCTCGATTCATAACAGGAAAAGAGGAATTGAGTGGCCTCCCCGAGGAACTCAAGAGAAAATTCACCATTATAGAAGAGCAAGAATTCCGCATTGATATCAGTAGCACGGAATTGCGGCAGAAAGAAGCGGAACACTTGTCTTCTACCCGGGAAAACCGATCCTAATAACTGTAGGAGCAAACATTTGTTTTTTGACGTTAGCCATGGAAGGAACGACTGGTAACTTATTCTCTTTTGTTTTTCTTCCGTTTTTGAACGATAGCTGCTTAGCTAGCTAACAGAGTGATCTTCTCCAAAAAGGGTTGATTACTCTCTGTCATCGCCATTGACAGCCGACCATGACCCAAATCATGTTGAGACCTCTGTGCTTGTAATGCAATGGCCGTTGAAATTATCCCAGTATCGCCCGACTAACAGTAAATGATTCGATCGCACATCGATCAGGATTTCTGTGACGAGGACAGTTGTGCAACAAAGGTTCCAATTATGGATTCTTAACATTCTAATTAGTGGTGGTTGAGGAATTTGTCGGAAAAGGGTCCTTCTTGGAGACAAAATAATAGCTGAAGGAGCGAAGTGTCTACATCCGTTGCTTCAACTGGGTACCCGAAATAATAGATCAATCAATTTGTAGTAGGCCGGTAGTTTTCCATGGTTATTGACTACTAACGTTGGTATTTTGTACATCTTTTTCAACGAACGTTTTGTACCAAGAATTAGGAATAGGCAATGAGTCCGTGAAGATCATGAATCACGAATTGCATCCGATGCGAAATTTGCGAGGGCATCGCAAATGTTTTTGTTGAGAGCCGAAACTCCAAGGTGAACGATAGATTTGGCACTAGTCTCAGAAGGTGGAGGTTAGAATAGAGTCTCGACGATGGAACCACTTCCGACGTCGAAGCAGCTCCAGGATGCAGCAAAACTGGCGCGACACGATGAAGTCGCCAACCAACTGCAGCAGCTGTTGATGTTTGGAACCAACACGCCCGCAGGTCAGGAAACAGAACTCACAGTCAGTCAGAGAACAAGGGACGTTTCTAAGATCCTTGTGGAGGCATGGAAAGAATGTAGAGATTTGGAGGACGATTTGGTGGATGCATTGTGGTTGCGAAGTTGCACGATGACTTCGGCTTCTCCCAACCATGGCGCCGTCGACGCACTTGTACAGGTCATCAAAGCAATTCTTCAAGTTCCCGATCGAACATCATTCTATGTGAAGCTTCAATGCAATCTTATGCCAGCAGTACTCGAAGCAGCGGGCCTCGTTTCCGAAGAAGAATTGTTGAAACGACTGCGGATTCATAACACTCAACAAAATTACAAGCAGCAGAAATACAATTTGCTTCAGGAAGAGTGTGAGGGATATGCGAAAGTGTTAAATCTTCTAGCTTCCCCAGCACCAGTGGATGAATCGGAACATCTGGTTCGACTTCGCCAAATTATGGGAACATTTGAGCTAGATCCTAATCGTATCATGGATTTGATGATTGACATTCTGGAAGCGAAATTGTACCCGAATGGAGTCGAAAAGGATGCTGCAACAACCAAGCCTGAAAAGTGCAAAGATACCCTTCGTTTGCTGGTGCTTTTGCGTCATTTATCTCCAGAGAAATTACCATCACTGCTTGCATTTAAAATTTCCGCCCATGCGGGAGCGTCGCATGCCTTTTTGCGAACAACTGCATTGCTGGCCATAGAGGGCCTTTTAGACTTTGAAGTCATGTTCAAACAATTTTGCATGCCGATCGAAAAGGAAGTTGATGAAGCCCATAAAATATTGTGGATGAAGGAGAAACGAAGAGTTCAGGCACTCACACGAATTAGCCTGTCAGGCGGTACCACAACGGAAGATCCCCAGGTCACTTCATTGAATGAGCGTCTACAAAAGGCTGTACTTCCTCTCACAGTGAATCCGATCATCAGTATCCTGTTGATTTTTCTCCAATGGGAGGAATGGGAACGAATTCGACCTCTCATGTCGTTGCATGCTTGGGAACATCTTTGTTGCTTGCTTCCCGAAAAGTTTGGGTTTGCTTTCTGCGATTTGGCGCAGAGGCGATTGCTTTCGTTGTACAATAGAAGGGTTGGCACTCCAGGTCTGTCAAAACCATGGATCACAGAGAATGAAAAGCCCAACGAGGAGGAGTGCACAATTGATGATCTTATTGAAACGGTTGCTGAGCCGCTTTTGTTGGTTCTCCACACTGGTTGCATTGCAGCACGGCCCATTCTTTATTGTCAACTCTGCCGACTGCTTCAGTCATTGCTAGATCAACAAGAGGCTGAGTGCAGTTTAAGTGACAATACTTACGATTTCCTCAAACGTTTCTTGGTACCTTCAATGTCACTTTTCCCCTCAAACCCTTCCATTTCAACGTCACTATGGCTGGTGTTAAGGCGTTTGCCATACGGAACGAGGTATCGCCTTTACGAAGAATGGAAAGGTATTGGCTTGGAAAGCGCTGGTTTAAGTGCATCGCCGTCGTCGGGCAAGCCTCTTCCGATGGTGGAGAGCGAGATAAACGCAGGGAAGGCGGCACGATATGCGCTCAAGCGTTTATCTAAGGATAATATCCGAGATATGAGCAGGCAACTGGCCAAAGTCACTCATTGCTGCCCTCTGGTTGTTTTTGCGACTATTCTGAATCAAATCGAAAGCTACGATAATATGGTGGAAGTCATGGTGGAAGCCCAACGGTTCTCCAATCCTCTCGGGCTTGATGTACTTGGGTTTTGTATCTTGAGTCGGTTGAGTGGGACGAGTGGTGGGGTCAATCGAAGTCGCTTGAAAGGTATGAACGCTGCTTCTATTCTCAGGAAAGAATACGCTGGAGTTTTATTATCCCTATCACCATGATTCGATTGTTGCGGTAAGCTGACAAGTATTTGTATTCCTTCGTCCCAACCTGTCGAAATTATCAACCTGCAGAGGATGGAGTCAATGTGTCTCAGTGGCTTCAATCATTAGAGGCGTTCTCGGGAGCATTTTTCAAGCGGTATCCTTCGGTAGAATTTCGGGGCATTCTTGCATATCTCATGCGACGGCTACGTACGGGACACGTGATGGAACTTGGCATTCTAGGGTCGCTTCTAAAGGTCGCTGGTGGCTACGGTTTTGCAGATTACTCTCCAGCGGCGTCTCTCTCATCAACACAACTTGAAGGGAGAGCAGGGTCGTTCACTTTAAAACTGGAGACAATGTCGTTTGGGATCGTTGAAGAAGTGAATACCCATACAAGAGAGATCATCAAACACGTTCTACAAAAAGATGGCTTTGGTGTTTCCATGTTGATTTTGATTGCTCAAGCAAGATCACGTTTGATTTTTCAATCCTCCAAAGGCGCGTCGAAAGCTGTAAAATTGGTTGGAAATCTTTATGATGCTTGCCAAGTTGTGATTTCCATTCTGCTTGAGTTCTTGACGACATTAGAGCCACAGGAAAACGAAAATGAAATGGAAGCTTCTAGTGCGATTGAAGAGTATGCGAAGCGCCTGCCAGCTTTGGATGATCTTCATTTCAAATTCGGGTTAGATATTGAGTCGTCATGGATGCTTGCCAGGCCTCTGATTCGATCCGTCGTTCAGAAGAAAGAAAGCGAAGAGGCCCCGGATCCTACCTTGGTTGTGACACAAACCTACTCGTTTCGCAAGAAGTATGAAAGTATGTTGCCGGACGATGCTTGGGCTCATCTCTCACCAACGTTGTTCGAGTCATTCTATACGAATTCGCTCTACGATATATTTTGTCCTGAAGACGTGTACACGTCAGAGTTAAACAGAGTTAGCAAGGAAGTCGAACGCCTGGAACGTACCAAGGCTGGAGGTCCCACTGGAGTTCAAGTGGGAGCAAATCCACCCAAAAACGAAGCTGTCGAACTCTCCCGTCTGAACAAGGTGATGAATCTTCTCACGTCCGACAAGGACAAACATAAACAGCATGTAGCGAGTGTACAAGAAGAATTGGACGAGAAGAAGCACGATTTCATGAACTCCGATATTGTATCACAGGAGGCTGCCAAGTCGTTTTTGGTTCACTGTGTCTATCCAAGGAGTCTGCAAAGTCCGGACGACGCCATGTATTGTGCACATTTTGCTTTCCAACTTCATAGTCTCGAAACACCGGGCTTTAGCTCTCTTCATTACATTGACGAGTTGATATCCGTTGCTTCTGGTGCTTTGTTTGGTCTCACCGAAGCCGAGGCTGCCAATCTTGCGATTCTTTTATGGCAGATGTGGGCGCGTGTCAACAAGTGGAGGTACGAAGAGGGTCTGTACGAAACTGAAGTAGCTGGCAAGCCTGGATCTTTCATGCAACATCAAAATGAAGCCCCACAGGAAGTCTGTCACAAGGAATTCGTTGGACTCTACAACAGTTGGCATTCGGCACTAGGAAAAGCTTTGATCGGCTGTCTCACATCGTCTGAGTACATGCACATGCGCACTGGTTTGGTAATCCTGACACGAATTGTCGAAGTATTTCCGACACGACCGGGGCTGGGGAATAAACTTATCAATACTCTGAAACCCTTGCAAGACGAGAACAGCGATCGACCGGATATTCGAGCTTCGACAAATGCATATTGTACGATGCTTTTGAGGGCTCGTGATGACGGTAAGTGGGTCGAAGAAGATGCAGCTGTTGCTCAGGCTCGTGCCGATCAAGAAAAGGCCGCTGCACGCGAGAGGAAAAAGAAGCTACAGGAGCAGTTTGAAGAGCTCCAGAGAGATAGTGAGAAGATTACTGAGGAAATCGGACCGCGCGACGACTTTGAACGGCGGCGAGACCAGCGTGGCGGCTTTGGCGGTCCACGTGCATCAGCTCCGCCTCCTTCACAGTCAGATCGAGCAAGAGGAGGAGCCCCGCATGGTAGGGAAAATGGGGAGGTCACAGGTGGAGATGCGCGCGACATCCCAGATCGTCGATCTCCTCCTAGGGATACAGAACGCAGGAGAGAGCGGGATGCCGATCGTGGCTCCGAACGAGTCCCCACTTCGACTTCGTCCTCGCGGGTTGGAGAGCGACAAGTATCTGACAGGAGTCGTCGCGATGGTGGCGGTGATAGAGCTGTCCGCACTGACGATCGGGGTGGGGCAAGATGGACTCGTGGGGACCCCGTTCCTCCCGCCGAAAGTGCTAGAACTACAAGTAGTACCGGAAATAGAGCCCCCAAACGAAGCCGCGGGCCTTCACCAGAGCCTGGAATGGACGAGCGTGGCAGTACAAAGCGCACTCGAATAGAACCAGAAAGTAACAATGAAACAAGACGAGAAGCGTCCCCGCCAAGGCGAGCAAGACCAGCAGCAGAATCTTCGAGACCTAGGGCAAGACGAACCAGGAGATAGACGCCTTATGTTTACTTCAAAAACTACGGGAACAAAAAATCTTGAGACACAAAGCCGTGGAATCCCGGTGATTGTCAACACGGTTCGGTGGAAATCTGAAAATGACGCTTCATCCCAAGATGGGAATGGTCATGGCAAGAAATAGCCAAATCAAACGGGACATGTGTAGCCTTGGAATGCCTCAGTAACTGATTTGTCGCTGTCTAGGGCCATGGGAGTCGGCTTTTGGGGAAAAGCTCCGGTCCGCAGTAATTTAATAGATCTTTCATTTCCGGACATGTCAGTGGGTAGGGAGCAGTTCGTGAAAACGGATTTCTCTGTTTTCTCTTTTCTTGTAGCACCGCTGAATGACATCCATACGGATCACTTTCAAAAGGAGCCGCGGCATTCTTCCACTCTCCTTCCGTGGCTCGTTGCAAATCAAATCCAGTTGAAGCCGGAGGATCGATTCCAATGTAGGCAAGCTTGGATTGTGGCCAACCCAGCGCATTCGCATGAAGACGAGTGAATCGATTTTCCTTGAAAGTGAACGAGACAATTGTTATTTTGGTCGGATAGTGTCCAGTGACTTCTTTGAATCTGCAAATGGAGAACATACTGTCATGGGCAATGGACTGTGTGTGAGTTGTCTCTCAATATGATGCTCCTCTATATGGGACATGGGGTACTCTACTCACAAATTTTCAAAGCTGTCCGTGGCAAATTCCTCCGTCACGGTCCTCGCTCGAACGGTCCCGCCCGGGGGCCACAGTTTCATGGCATCTGCGACGCGAAAATAACTCGCTCCTTCAGTGAATGGCCCAGTCACTGCTCTGGTTTCACCTCCACTAAAAATGAGTAGAGAGTCGGGATCGCTAGCTGCCTCATCAATGCCCGCTTGAATGTGACCAATAATTGCTTGTGGCAGACCTTGGCCTTTTTGATAATCCAAAAGGAACCTAACAGTAAATTCAGAAACAATAATTATGCGTACAGGGTTAGGAAACACAAATAAATTTCGATGTGGTGCACACCCCACTAGCGAGTGCCAACACATGAATTTCGTACCAGTCAGTTTCATCTTCACCAGCATCCTCCAAATGCCCGGATATCGTGACACTGTGACCGGCCACAATGACAAGATGATTTGTGCGTGATGCCGATTGTTCTTGATTCTGATAAACAATGAGGGAAATACATAAAATGTTAGATACCAAGAGTCCTGCCAAGAGAAATGAAAAAACGTCTCGTAGACTGCCGATCCAACGTCATTGGCATCATGTCGCGCAACTTACAAATGGCTGAGAGTCGGGTGACACCCATGCCCCGCCACGCAAGGCACCGTTGGAACCATAGTCACGGCGTACAATGCGTCGAAAATCATGAATGTACCATATATTGTATCCCACAAAACAAGCAAAGAGGAAACATGCCAGGTAGGTGAGGCGACTTTCCCGGCCTTCCAAGTAATTTCGGTGATCTCGACCATGTAATTTTTTCCTTGCGACCGGAGGCAACATGCCAATCTCCTGCATCCGCCAGTGTCTTGCAAAAATAGAAAGATCTATCCACAGTGCTGCATGTTTGTTGCGTCGACCAAGAATGTGTTGGGATATGTTTGATGTAGAAAGACCGGTTTGCTAGGCGGTCATTTTTTCAGTCGCCCACCCAACTGTGAGATTTGTGACAATGGAGCAACTCGACAATGAACGCGCATTGCGCACGTGTCGATGACATGTGCAAAAGCGAAGTTGTTCTATGTGGATGATAATACAGATTTGTCGTCCAGCACGTTCATTGGTGCACCATCCGAAGACAAGGATTTGTACTACATACAGTCTGGAGAGGGCCTCATGTTTCGAATGCAGCAGAGCAA
Organism: Nitzschia palea; assembly: GCA_019593585.1. Classification (NCBI taxonomy): domain Eukaryota; phylum Bacillariophyta; class Bacillariophyceae; order Bacillariales; family Bacillariaceae; genus Nitzschia; species Nitzschia palea. The sequence continues at coordinate 60,241 of SWEM01000024.1, read as the reverse complement.
GAGCAAAAGAAGCAAGGGAATACTGACACACTAGAAGAAGATACTTTTTTTTATTGTTGGTGGTGGAGAAACAACGTTACGTGATACCGAGCTTGTGGGTCAGGTCTAGGGAGGATCGATCGAAAGAATACCAAGAACCTTTCATATTCTCCAGAATCCATCTCATCACCGTCACTACTCACTACACGTACAAAATTAGTTCTATTGCACAACACTATCGATTGGTAACCAGAAATAAATCATGACTCGGGGAACAGTAGGAAAACGATACCAACAGCCAAATCGTTTCTCGCAAACATTTAAACAAATGAAAGAGGTCTGTCCCATGCACATCAAGGAATATGCGACTTGTATCATGAAGACAGAAGCTATCGATTCCGTGTCGAAAGGATCTTGTGCCAACGAATTTGCGCTCGTCAAGGAGTGCTTTCGAAAAGTTCGAGGATATCGCTAACTCTAAGGAAGAAAACCACTACGACAATATCCATTTTTAAATGCAGGACCCATTACAAATAACGTATCCGTGACAAACAAAGTAAATTTAAACTCACTACTACATGCTTCAACAGTTTTGCTTCACTGTGAATATTGACTTTTGGTCCCTACATGGTCCCTACATGGTGATAGTAGCTAATCCAAAAAGGCAAGTCCTTTCTTGGCAAGTTCCATTCCAAGGAAACACGCTGCGTTGGCAGGGAAGGCACGGATCATGGCAGGTCGAAATCCAGTCAACAAGGCGCCATAACCTTCTTCTTTGACCAGCGTTCGATAAACATCCATCAGACCACTATACGTTCCTTCCGGAGCTGTTTGATATCGCGACTTCAATACATCTGGAGGAATCGCCACGCCCTATCGAAATTTCAAGTTCCAGTGAGCATCGCGTAGTTCGCCATGTACATTATTTTTGACAAATTTTACAAAGGATCGACTTACCCAGCATGCCATTCCAGCGAATCCACCAGCGACTACCACAGCCAAGGGAGAAAGTTTCGATGAATCCTCAATCCCTTGTATCCTCATCATCTCGCTCTTGACCAACTCATAGACGGAGAACCAGGCAACGCTTCCTGGACCGTCTCTCATCAAGGTCAAAGCTGTTCCTTTGTACAGACTTCGAATACCACCCTCTCGATATACCTGAATCGCACAATCCATCATACCCGAATACTTTGGTTTTCCAGCGGCATGACTTTGGACTTGCAACAAACATTTGATTCGTTCCGTGGGAGCCATCACAACTGTAGCAGGAAAGGCAGACAGTCCACCGGCAATTGCGATACCAGTCAAATTTAGAGGCTCCTCTTTATTCTCCTTGAACGATTTGACGACGAGTTGACCAACATCATATCCCCAAAATGAAAGGGCATAAACTGGGGACACTGCCACGATAGGAGCAGATACGCCACGATACAAACCACGGATACCTTCTTTCGCCAGAGAATTTCTCAAGATGCCAAGCACCGACTCACTACCGACAACACCTGTTTGCATTCGAACCTGCCCCAAAAAAAGAAACTGGGTGAACGCACTGTGTATTTTTCCCAATATCAAATATGGTAATCAATAAAAACGACTCATGCGATGGTTTCACCCTACCTTTACTAAATCAAATGGATGTCCCACCAAAACAGCCATTGTACCTTTTGTCGTTGCCCACCATCACAATGCACCAAAGGTTAATTAATCTCCTGTATTGGAAATAATTTTCAATGGACTAACTCGGAGAGATATTCGCGTCACTCACCTCCAACACCTCCTGCCAACAAACTCTTCAAAAGGGAACCACCGCTAGCTGCATCCAACAAGGAAGGAGCAAAGAAACCGTAAGTATCAATATAGGACTCGAACCACAAACTCAAAAAGTCACAAATCCTTACAAGAAGTGGATGTAGTCATTTCTTGAGCGGCCACGACCAAGGAAGAAGCATCGGGTGTCGTCGTCGCGGTGGTCGCCATCACTTTTTGCAGTGGAACAACTGTTGGTGTGAAATGAGTTGACGGCGATGCCTTGTTGGATCCTGGCCACATTGTGACTACTGGTAATTCGTGAATTGGTCGAAGGTTGTCGTCGGTCGATTGGTTGTACCAGTACTTGTCGTCAATGTCAAGTGACGCGTTCGGCAGGACATGAGTGGTGTTGTCAACTGCGTGACAGGAGGCAGGATGATGCGCCGAGATGATTTCCTTTTGTAGGGTTCGCGATGCCTTCGCATCTGCTACGTGAATCGTGAATTCACAGTCACCTTTTTTATTCACGAAGGATGTAGGCATGTATGATATTATCCATCAATGTATCCTACAAGTGTACATTGCCTGCTGACGACATACGCGCAGGGGCAGCAGGTCGTTTCTGGATGCGGATCCACCATCCATGTGATGAACGATGAACTGAAGATGATGCATTGACCATGGTCACCGTTGTGTAGGTTGATTGACAAACACAACGACGATTGAATTTATATTGTAGCAGCACTATACTGACTGTACAACAACATGGCAGGTGATTTAAGCGCAGAACAAGCCTCTGCGCGAGAAGAGGTGATGATATGCGAGAAAGAAATTCAATCCATCAAAGCCGCTCTCCGGCGACTTGGTGATGCTGGAAATGCGAATGATCCGAATTCATTAGATATTGTTTTGTTAAAAGTAAGTTCCATGCTGTGTTCCAGTGCGAGAAAAGAGGGTTTATATCCTTTGAATTTTTTAATCCATGGACTCTTGCTTCTCCTCAGGTGGAAGGATTACCAGAAACAGCCAAACCAATTTTGGAGTTGCAACTTTCCAGCCCCATTGAAGAAGGAACACTCACGCAGATTTTTGACCCAGTCAACAATGACCCCCACGGAGGGATCGATTGTTTCATTCAAGGGTGTGGAAACATCAACAGCCACTTTGGTCGTGTCCGCGAAAGACTTGGATATTTCTTTGGGTTCCTCTACCCCTCACGATCTTGCTCCCATCTGCACCATTAATCCAATGGAAGTAAAGGACGAATATGTGACGGAACTTCCAGTAGCCATTGTAGCAGAAGAATCATCAGGAGAAGCCTTGGCTACTGCTGAGAGTACCGAGGAAGGAAAGGAGGATTCAACGCAAGCCGCTGCGACGGCCGAGCCAATCGTTCCCGTCTGCACCGTTACTCTGAGAATCACATATAAGCCATCTCCTCAAGACCAACGAGAAGAGCTCTACGAAATTCTCAACAAGGCAAGCCAGCGTAAAGCTACCGCCCTGGAAAATCTGCGAAAGATCTCAATGACATTGGCTCGTTCTGGTGGGGACTCGCCATCCAAATCTTCCAGCACCACCCTTGCCAAACCCTCTGTCAAACCAGGTTTCTTGAACAAAAAACAAAAGGAACCTACACGAATGGAAAAGCTCTATGAGAGCACTATTGGGCCGAATTCTATTCTTCGCAAGGGTTTGGGAATTGTTGTTGTTGCTCGAAACTATTTCATTTTCTTTGGAGCCGTCACTTTTTTTCATTTCAAGGGGCAGTTACTTGCTCTACCTCCTCCCGTCTGATGAGACAATTACGAGCACCAACGGTAGTGTTGGAATCCCCAAACGTACCTGGGACTTGTAGGTACATATGACACCATGTGGATTAGTATCACAAATCATATCCTCCTTTGGTGCACACATTGTGTTTGTAGTATTATAGCTTGATTCATTGCGTGAAATCTGTAATCTCACCAAAATGATAGAGTGAATTAACAGTAAAGCAAGCATCTAAACCTTGGATGCCAGAGTCTTGACATTAAATTGTAACTACATTGAAAGGTAAGCTTTTCCAAGTGAATGGAAAAAGAGAATAAGAATAACTATCAATGAGACTTCATGCCCACGGATCTAGTACGCCGCCAAAACGAGAGGAAGTTTTTAAAATATTCCGCTATTCTATGACTCGATTCTTTTTACCAGCCGCAAGAGGAAAATATTGATTGTCAATACAATTCATGAATTTGGAACATCAACTTTGTGTCTTCCTTTCAAAAACTGTAAAAGAAGTATTGAAAATGCCAGGTAGCGCGTTTATGTGTATATAGTATATAGTGTAACTCCTACCAATAGAGTAAACTACTTGTACTTCTATGTCATAATAGTATGTATTTGTACCAGTACTTTTAGGATAGTAGAAGTTCGCGACTCGAGACTCGAGACTCGATCGAATAAAAAATAAAAAGGCCTTTCTGGGTCCATAATTCTTGTCTTGCGAGTAGAAGTGGGATGTAGAATGTACAAGTGAACGATGAAAATCATCGAAACTTCGAAATGTGTCTTGGAACAACGGTTGAACAACGTTTTCATTGGTCCAACAAATTTTGGCGCAAAAGGTTGGTCCATAATTCCACGCTGCCGTGGCACCTTTGAGGAACGCTTGCGTTTCCTTTTCCATCGCCACGTCGCCGTTCGATGAAATCCCAATTTAATAGAAAATACCGCGAGCATCTGGAAGAAGTCAAGAGAATGCGTTCCTCTTGATCTATGTCACCGGATTACGATTCACGGCGCTTGAAGGACTATGATGCAATCTGCAACCTGCTGGCAGCTTCGGTATTTTCTACTGTTCCACTTAGTAAATATGATATCCAAGTCATGACTTATAGTGTGAAAGAGAATCGCCGGACATTCCGTTATTAAATATCCCACAAACTCATTCACTTACGTGGTGTTTTTTAATTAACACTACGTCCGATTGGCACGGTAGTTCGAGAAACGAACGTGATCGATATCTTCTTCTTGGCCTTCTTTGTGTTCGGCAGCTGGACTACACAATCGCTGTGGACCGATTGGATGACAACCAAATGTCATGTGCCAGTGGGCCCTAGTCGAAATTTCTCGATACACGACGTGGCCGTTTAGATGGAACGAACGATGCTTCCCCGGATTATTTCGACGTAGGACTTCGTACTATTTCTCTCGTAGAATATGTAAAGACATGGATCTGGGAGCCGCCTTATGAAGACGTGCAGAGTGCTTTGTCTTTTGTCTCAGAGTCTTGATGGAAGTGAAACTGAAAAGCAAGATAGGCACAGACGCGTTGGACAGGTCGAATTGAAGGGACATCAAGATATCTACGTCCCACTTCCTCTCCTATCGTTGCTGCTACTGTTGCTTTAAGCGTTGTTATCGACTATCAGTTTTTATTTTTGCTCTCGGTGATCCAAGGATGACAAAAGATTGTGAAGTAAAGATTTCACCTTCTGTCGGCGAGCGAGCTACTGGTGTACGGTTTACCCTCAAGAAGAGGCCTATTCGAAATTCCAACAATGTGGTGAACATCTCATCATATAACTCTGACTTTCTTACAGGTTTATTCGCCGACGTTGCCAAAGCCACCGTTGAGCCGGATTGCGATGGCGAACTCAAGCGACGTTTGGAAGTTATCACCTCCGATGAAGGATGCGTCCTTGAAAAGACCGAACAGCTTCCTTCGAAGAAAAGCCGAACTCTGCTCCTCAAGACTCTTAGTAGAGTGCAAGCCTCTACAATGGACCTAACCAGTCTTGGTACGGCGTTCTCTCCCAAAGGTATCAACGAATTCTTTCGTGTACCTCGAGACTCTCAAGCCAACGATTGTCTTGAAAGCTTGACCCTGAATCACCACCACCAAGAATCGCTCCAGTTTCAGCTTAACTGCGTTTCTGAGACCTCGGAAACAAGCTATGCTCCTTTATCCACGATTGAGGATGCTGCTAAAATTGCATTCCCGAATCTCCCGGCAACTGTGAGTGATTCTTCCTGCCATGCAGGGCTAACTCGAGTGAATCTGGTCCGGCAAGCGTCCATTCCCGAGAATTTCACCAAAGAATCATTTGGGTGGTTTGTTGACCTCGACGACAATCTCACCCCTGAATCCGACCCCAGCCTTCCCTATGCTGTCTCATCTGATAATCTAGCCTTCCAAGCCCCGACGGCTCCGAAGCGTGTAAATGATGAAGCAGAACTAGAATGGGCCCAAGCCGCCGACACAATCGACGACGTGCTTGGAGACTTTTTCTAACAGGTTACTGGACACGGATTTTCGAGAGTTTCTTTCTTTCCATCTATCCACATACATCCGCTACAATCTATCTTCATATCAGCCTCCTATATTCCCCAAAGTCGATGCAAACTCTGAAAACCGGCATTTCTCGTCTTGAAAAGTTTGCAGTTCTCATTCCTTCACCCCCAACGCCTAGTCGGCTCTAAGACGATTCTGAAGTCACCGAAGGAGTGCAGTTCTTGCAATCACATCACAAACGTAGACATGCCTGTTTCCGCTATTGTACAACAGCGTTCTGTAATGCTACTAGACCGTCATACAAACCATTTTCCGCTCCGTATCCGCTGCTTTGTAAACGTCTCCTTGCTGCCAAAAGTACAAAAATACCTGGTTATCGGGGGTACAAGTAGTCGGACGGATGACAAGCAAAAGGCCATGGAGGTAGACTACCGCTTGATGAGTCATCCTTGCTCGAGCTATCTGCCATCTGATCAAACGAAGGTCACGAGCGTACAAATAACAGGTATTTCGACTTGTCATATAGAAAAATCAATACAGCCATCAATGCTCAATTTTGACGCCGGAAATGAGACCATGCTTGCAATCGATGGACGAGGTTCCCACCGTCCTAGTAATCCATTAACGAAGCGATGCACTTTCATCATGGATTCATCTCCTTCTTTCTGCTGGTATTTGTGATGTTATGGCTAGAGGAGGTCGAATATCTTCGATGATTGTGTGCCAATGTTCGGATTTGATGGGCTCACAATTTCAAAAATCATTGACGAAAAGATCGCACTTCATTTACAATTTTGGACTAATAAGACCAAATTACCTTTGAGAATGTTGTTGGCACACCTTTATTGACAGCCAAAGGAACAAATCTTTTAACTACTGACGTATGCGTTTTTGCTATCTTCATTATTGGCGACCAAAAAGGTGCGTCATCATTCGATCATGCAATTTTGGGGTTCTCGGGTTCTCATCCTGACTGACGCATGTGAGGAGCCGGAAAGATACGGCGAAGTGGCGGACAAATGGTTCGATGTATAGCAATCTGACTGATGCCAGAAACAGAAAACCCATGGTGCAGTTCTTCGGCTATAAAATGTAGCCATGGTGCAATCAAACATCAAACGTACCAGGTACCTGGTATTCTGGCAAATGAGTTACTACTGTACCAGCTTGGCATCAACCTTGGAAACCACTACCGGTAGTAGTAGCAATCAACGTTTCTGTTGTGCGAATAGTGCGAATGTTGTTAAGATACGATACAAAAATACTTCCAAACGGTAGTGTTCCTCAGTATATTTCTAGCAGAAACATGGTAGGTACCGGCGGTACATGACAAAAGTGGGTGTGCTCGTCGTAGTCAAAATAGACTATGGAAATAGACTATGGATTGCTTGATTGGCAATGTCTATTTTAGTTTTGTTCTCTTGCTCTCCGGTTCCCCCGATACATTCACTTCCTCAATTTGAATGCGAGGTAAGGAACGGACACTTGCCGGAAGATCAAAACTAACGCAATACATGTTCTTGTTTGGAGCCACATTTCTCACATTATGTACAATGACACAGTTCGTCTCGATGTCCAGAGGCACACCCAAGGCCCGCGAACATCGATCGATGGAATCGCGTTCGGATGCATCCGTATCCTTCTTGCTGAAGCAGTGAACGTGGATGCGTGGGAGTGTCTTGCCGGTGAAACCCCTAAAAGCGTCCAAGAACTCGGGGGCACTAGCAGGAAGATTCATTAGAACATGATGAAAATCGATTTCTTGATCTTGTAAAGCATGACAGAAGGCACGTCCGTCCATATTGTAACAATGAAGATTCCGGCACTTGTTTTTCTTTGCGTTGATGACCAAATACTCGTGCGAGGATGGATTTAGGTCATTGGCGTGAACATGAATGTTGTCAAAGCACTTGCTCGTTAATGGTATTGCGAATGGACCAATACCTGCCATCAAGTCTGCCACCACAACATCAGATTGGGATTCTTGAGCTTCCTCCTGAATGAGCTCAACTATGCGTCGGTGTTCGCCTCCAAGTCTCGAGTTCCAGTATACTTTCGTAAAATCCAATTCATATTGACATCCTTCTTCCTTGACACAAACACGACTCCAGCCGGGCTCTTGATTTCCTGCAATAACTTCCATCCCGAAAGTCCGAAACTCGGTCTCAATCGTTCCTATTTTGTTGACCACAGTCTTGATCCGTGGCGTATTCTTATCCAGAAGAACTTTGCCTAGAATATACTTGAAGGGTAAAACTTCATCGCGTAGATTGATATGTGCAAGATGACCAATGATTTCAAACGCTGAAGGAATTTCCTTCACGGGTAGGAGCCGTCGAAGAACTTGTTCGACAGTCCAATCCTCATAGGTTGCGGTTGCAGCATGGGTAGCTCGACAAAATTCATTTGGGAAATCTCGGAGTAGTGCTTGTACAGTTGGGTCGTCATAAACATCCGTCCGGTCCATGAGGACCATTTTTCTATACTGATTTTTTTCCCCTTCTGTCGGAACAGGATCACTTGGATCCAGTTGGTACACGATCTTGAACTTGGCTCGTTGTAAGAGGACATGAGACAGCTTCTTTCGTAGTTCTGGTATTTGACGTATGGGGATTACCAACGCAGGGTAAATGATGGAAATGTCAAATATGGACAGCGCGGGAAAGTCAGCCAGTGGATAGACAAATGTTTTGGGATTTTGTGGCATGGTGAAAAGTGGTTGTGTCGTTGAGCTAGCCAAGAATTCGTCCACCATCGACAGAGACGTCGACGGAGAGTCAGATTTTCGGCTCTTCGACTTGGTCATCGTTCCTTATACCATGGATCACCTTTGGTTCACTGTCACAACAACAACAACAAGTCCCTCTTGTTGGTTTGAAACCTTGACTTCGATGGTTGATGTGGCATGTGTGATGGTTTTCTTTGGTTTTCGCCCAAAGCCGTACCTGGTACAGACGAGACATGGTTGTGATCGGGGCAGTCGTAAGAGTCCATTCGATCAGGAAACTGTGAGTCATCAGTACATCAAGTCAGGTGACAGATGACAGAGCTTGATGATGTTTCATTTCGATCGTCATGATGGGACCATCGGACCAAGAAGAGGGTATTAGTTCTTGTATCAAATGATATCAAAGAATCATACGACGGAAGATCCATCTGAAGTTTGATTATCAAAATGGAGAGGCTTGCATTGGAGTATCTGCTGGCATGGGGATATTTACTGTTAGTGTTGGCATCTTCCTTTTCACCAACTCTCATGCCAACCCAAAGGCATTTTCCAAGGTTTGTTCATTCGACTCCCAAGGATACTGTTCAGAGTTTCTCTGGTAAACAACATGCATTGTTTGTATCCCCTTCTGATTCGTATGACGTCGTAGTCATTGGAAGTGGTATCGGAGGCCTTTCTTGTGCAGCAATGCTTGCCAAGTATGGATATTCGGTGGCAGTCTTTGAGTCCCACTATGCACCGGGTGGTGCTGCTCATGGATTCAAAATTCTACACAAAGACATTGGTGATTTCCATTTCGACACTGGTCCAAGTTTTTTCTCGGGACTCAATCCAACGATTGCTGCCAAAGCTAGCAACCCCCTGCGTACCATTTTAGATGCCATTGGAGAATCCGTGGAATGCATCCCATACACTACGTTTGGACTCAAATTTCCAGAGGGTAATTTTGTACATACTCCAAGCTTTGGGAGAGAAGGAGGCGTTGTTGAGTCGATGGAGGGAACGCAAGGCCTGAAAAAATGGGAACAGTTGATGAAAAATATGGAGCCCCTGGCCCAAGCGGTGGACGCTCTGCCGACAGCAGCACTTCGAGGAGACATTGGAACAGCATTGACTGTAGCACCGTATCTTTCCAAATTTGCAAAGCTCAATCCACTGAACAACTTGAAACTGACCAAACCCTTCCAAACGATTCTTGACGACTCGGGTATCAGTAGAATGAGTTTTTCACAGCGTTGGCTCGATTTGCTCTGTTTTTGCTTGTCTGGTCTCAAGGCTGATGGTACAATCACTGCGGAAATGGCAATGATGATGGGTGAATTCTATGATGATGAGGCAACCATGGACTGTCCCAAGGGTGGGGCCAAAGCTATCATTGAAGCTTTGGTTAGAGGCATCGAAAAGCAAGGCGGGTCCATCTTTCTCAAGGCAAAAGTCGACGAGATTCTCGTGGAAGAGGGAAAAGCGGTTGGTATCCGACTCAAAAAAGATGGACGAGTTATCAAGGCAACCAAGGCTGTGGTCAGCAACCTTTCGGTTTGGGACCTCTTGGGCAGCGGTATCGTCGACACGTCGGCGCTGCCAGACTCCTTCGTCAGACGGCGCATGTCAACTCCTATTGGAAAATCCTTTATGCATTTACATGTTGGATTTCGGGCAAGTCCCGAAGAACTAGCGTCCTTGCAGGCACACTACATGTATATAGATGACTGGGCCAAGGGTATTGAGGGCGAAGATAATGCTGTTTTACTTTCGATACCTTCAGTACACGACGACACATTGGCACCCGAGGGCTATGGAGTGTTACATATCTATACACCAGCAACTGAAGATTTTTCGCGTTGGGAGGGTCTGGATCGCAATTCAGATGAATACGAAGCTCTCAAAGCAGAGAGAAGCAAATATTTGTGGGAGGTGTTAGAGAAGTTCATTCCAGATATTCGTGATAGAACTGTGGTTTCTCAAGTTGGGTAAGTGCCCTCATTCGTTTCTATGCCCTCTGTAATATATCGAAATGAGACTCATGGTCCACCATGCGCCTGTTCCTTGTTGACGACGGAAAAAGCACTCCATTGACCCATCAACGCTTCCTAAATAGATTTCAAGGCTCATATGGACCAGCCATTAGAGCTGATGAGGGTTCCTTTCCTTTTCCCAACACCCCATTGAGAGGCTTACTGGTGTGTGGTGATAGCTGCTTCCCAGGCATTGGTGTCCCAGCGGTGGCCGGCTCTGGCTTGCTTGCAGCCAATTCAGTCAGTTTTGATAGTATTGGTCCACAATTAGCCATGCTAAAGTCTATGCGATCGGGATAAGAATTGATAAAGGAGCATTTGTAAATTCTTGTGTTTTTTTGTTAACATGGTGTATTATCAGTATTCTATTACAAAATCTATCATTATATACATATCTCCTGCCACTTTTTTGGAATGCAACAAGAGAAGTCAATTCAATTTTGTTCGATTCCCTTCTTTCTTTTAGTCAGAGGATTAGCCAATACATTACTCCAGCCCACTACGCCATTCGAGCTTGTACACTGTGGGGTTCTTCTCGTTTCGAATTGCCCACAATTTTCCGTAGTGTCTTTCCTGCAGAATCAATGACAACCGACAACTTTTCGCGGCCACTTAGTCTTTGACTTTCTGCACGACTCTTCTTTACAATCTCTACCTCCACAACAGTGGCGACAATTTCTTTCAGCGAATAACCTTTTGAAAGTAACCTGTCATCAAAGTATCCATCACAATATCATTTTAAATAAGTAAATACGGCGATTTCATTCACAAAATTGTTCAAGTCTTTTTACTTACATCGCAGCTCTGTCGGACACATTCATGTATAACTCTTTTGCTTGAGGTCGATCTCCTCTTCCCTGTTCATACGAATCGACACCCATGGTCGATCTAAACAGCAGCTTATGTCCCAGCTGGATGGGGCATCCCTCTCGACAAGCAGGATTGTCACCAATCTCAACAGGAAATTCCAATATTGTTACCGTCTCAAAGTTCACCTTCGATGTCGATTCTCCATCTGACCTTGGAAGACCTTGTACTAACGCAGCATATCTTGATGGTAATTGTGGATTATTCTTCATACTTTTGGTGGCTCCCTTGATTTTGTGGGACTACACATTGTAGCATGAGCCTGGAGTAGAAAAGCTGTGATTCAGGACATCTGGTACTGATAAGTAGAAAGTAGGCAGAATTTTTCTCCGCTGGGTCCAAATTGCACGCTCATCTTGAAGCTCATAAACGGCAACTTTTTCACTGGCACTGTTCTCTATTTGGCTTCGTGTTGTGTCGTAAAAGTGCAATATCGAAATCTCGTCATTGGAGCTGATCAAAGGACCAATGCATTGTTCCGCCTGGTCTCTAAACGTGTGATAGCTTTACCTGGTACAGTTAATTATAGAGTCAATTTGCACAGTTTTGCGTCATCAGTCGTAGTGCCAAGCATTCGCCTTGCGCGCCTACTCGTGGAATCCATGATCATCCTAATACACCGATAAAATCCGAACTGGGAATGTTGCATGTCCGCTGTGACCTTTTCTGATAGCGTTTCATCCATCTCGTTGAATTCCAAGGAATTGAAATAAAAAGTTCACACGTCCAATGCGTCTGGGTCGAGTCATTGTTGCCTTTTTGGCTGTCATCGTTCCCACCACATTTGCATTCCTGACTTGTACCGGTGGACTTCTGGTTGGTGACGTGTGCCATGTACAGCGTTGTCGTGGCCAAGCCGGGCCTTCTTCTTCACTTTTTGTGCTTCGTATGGCGCAAGTAACGGAGGCAGAAGCCAAGAAAGGAATCGACAAGGTCGTGAATGCCTTGAAACGCGACCCTGTGGCAAATCAAGAACTTGGTAAGCTGGAGAAAGTCACTACAGTATTAGGCTATGGAAGTCCAACTCCTGGATCCCTTGCAGTTCGTTTCAACGCATCGTTCAAGAAGGGAGGATTCGGTCGCTCTGCTGTTCCACTTCCCTTTGGACTTGGTCAATCTGAGAAATCAGAAGGGCGAGGTCAAATGGTTGGCCAAGTCAAAGCGTCTATTGATATCAAGACTGGAAAGGTGACGAGTTGTTCAGTGTTCCGAGATCTTGGTTATGGACGAGCATTCAACCTCAAAGTCTAATGTTGAAGAAGTGGCGGCACTTCCAATATATTCAACGGCTATTTACACAAATGAGTTTTCTAGAGAATTTCATGCTATCATAAATCATAACGCTCCCATCATTTTGTGTTCGCGACACTTGCACTCTGTGCTACTTTTGCACGTCAATAATGACTTTTTTCTTGTACGTCCCAGTGTGTTGGCAAACTCCCCACTTCACCTTCTTGACGTGTACAACCTTCTTGTTCTCTGACCAGATCTTTTCCAATTCATCCTTACGTTGCTCGACAAGGCTCTTCTTGTTACCACTAAACGTTTGTATACCTTTGGCTACATGGGATGATGTGACGCGCTGTTCGTGTGGACCGACTGTCGAGGACAGTTGTCCTTTACCGCGGAGAAATTCCAAGTCTTTTGGGTCGATCTTCTTGCAACGAGGAATGACACGAGGTGCAACCTTGGATGGTACTTGATGTTGGATTCCATTATTTACTGGATGGGGATCTAGGAAAAGTTGTGCCATTTTGGAGTTGAGAGCATCCGGTGCAATCGATGGCTTCAAGCTACTGTCGCGACTCAAGGATGAAGAAGTTTCGTCGTCTGCCAACAGATCAGGGCAAAGGTTGGTTTGTATCTGGCTTTGTTTCGCTTTTCCTTCGCTGCAAATCAAATCGAGTGTTCCTGTTGTCAAGGTCTTGTTGCCAAAAATGTTGGCGACATGCATGGTTGTTATTGTTGGTTGAACATCGTCACTGCCTTCACTGATTATATCATCACTTTCTTCAGGTTTCTTACTCTCGAAGGAAGAATGCTTTTGTAAAAGGGACAAATGAAGCTGTCCAAACTCCTCATGCCCATCGACGGGACTATCCTTTTCATTGGAATAGTCAATCGGATCAGGCCGTTGCGAGATCTTGGCACGACCTACCCTTCCCAAAACGCTATCAATACTGGCATCGAATGAAGACGCAGGGCTGATTTCAAAAGTTTGCTCTGGATCTGGAAAGGCAAAATCGTCCCATGATCGAATATTGACAACAGGGCTCGTTTCCCATGAGGGCGTCTGCTTGGGAATAAAATCATTCAAGATCGACGATGACGCAAATGACTCGTCCCGAGTTGCGACCGTCGGGTCAGCGCTGGGATTTTGCTTAAGAAAAAGCGATTCTTCGTTGAGAATGTTGGATTTGAGAATGCCCTTTGGAGTCACCATTTCATGGTGATTGCTGGAACGTTTTCCATTCGGAACGCCCTTTGAATAGTCATGCAACAGTTTCGCCTTGAGTGCATTCTTTGGAGACACGGGTCGGAGCTCTACTTTTTCTGCTCCTGGGGATACGTCCACGCGAGACAAGATCGGTTTCGTTTCTGGATCTGATTGCTTTCGCTGCTGCGTGTTGGGATCGTGTTGTGGATGTCTCAAGTCGTCGGTGCTGGCGAGACTGCGGCGCCGTCCTTGACTTCGATCACGTTGCTCTTTCTGCTTATCGCTGATGTCATTTAACCAATTACGTAGTTCCTTGACCTTCATCGTTTCAATTTTGTAGTACTTTTCTCTGGTTGCGATCGTTTGGAGGTGCTTGTCTCACAAATTGTGAGAAGAAACACCAGGGAGGACGAACGTCCCTGGTTTTTCTAAAACACAACGTTTGCATGACGTTTTGGAGCACGATCACGAAACGAAACAAAATGGATGATGTTTTTTGATTGCCGCTGCAGGTTTATCTGTCCAAACACAAATAGCGTGGAAAAATGATCACTCGGTGAAGAATGGTTTTTTCCGGTTTCGAGGGGCTGGAGCGTGGGGAGAATGGCCGGCTCGACACGAACGGCCGGCGCTGTGCATCCAGTCTGTCCCTCTTGCGTTCGTCGGCTTTCTCTTGGCCGCAGGCTTTACCGATGGGACCTCGAATGGACCCTTGTTGTGACGGGAACTTCAGTCGATCCTCTTCATTGCAATAGGAGCCCGACCCACCGAACATGGCCGAAGAGACGCACCCGCTCCAACATGGTAGGTACTTTTCCTCATGATGCCACTGCCACAAGGAATTTCGTCGTTTTCAAGAGCAAAATCGACCATAAATTGCTCTTGTGTTGGGTGCGCACGGGTCGACTCGATTGACTTGCATTGGGAGTAATTGGATTTCCTGTGTCACCCTACAATCAATGCTGCTATTTCTGACCACTATCTGTTGCGTTGTAGAATGGGTTCTTTGGGAGCATAAATCAGCAGAGAAAAAGGATCCATCCAAATGGAAAGAAAACATGAAGCAACTTTGTGCTTTCTCGACATTGGAGGACTTTTGGGGTTATTTCAATCATTTACCTCGTCCATCGGAGGTATTCTTTGATGGTGACTGCCGAAAGAACATAGCCCCAGACGATAGAACTGTAGAAGAATATTCGTTGTTCAAGAAGGGAATTGAACCAGAATGGGGTGACCCGCAGAATATTATTGGAGGCGAGTGGTTTTGTCGACAATATTTTGAACCGGATGTTTTGGATTTATACTGGCAAAATCTGGTCATGGGAATTGTGGGCGAGACAATCGAAGATGGTGTTGACGAAGAAAAGACATACGAAGATCACATAAATGGAGCACGAGTTGTCGACAAGTCACGAAATTTTCCAATGTACAAGCTTGAGGTTTGGATCAATACCCGAGATCCTGATATCAAAGAACGACTTCGGAACAGACTGGTCGAAGTTCTTACAGACGGACAACCGCCGTCACGAAAGATGCATCCAAAGTTTGATTGGAAAGACCACACTGCCTAAAGACTATTTTTCTTCGCGCCACAACCCAAGGCCGCGATCATAGGAAGAAAGTCACATCCTACTAGATGAAGCTATTCATGCCCAGTTCTGAACTTCTATACTACCCTTAACATATGCTTTATTCTTTCCCTCCAGCAGACTCGAGTAGCTGATCAAGCGAAGTTGGCTGCCAAGTTGACGCATTCTGTCGGGCAGCAAAGATGACATCGCCTTCAATATAGATGGGCATGTTGCCAAACTCGAAGATCTGCTTACCATCCTTAAAGGCCCTTGCTCCCATTCTGGGTTGGAACAATATTCCTCGTTCGTTTGCAATCTCCTCGACAACATCCCGAAAAGAGGGCGTGTCGATATGACGCCTTCGGAGACGAAGTCGCGCTTCCATTTCCCGTTCGGATCGTGATTCCATTCGTACATAGTCGTCTTGTACCTGATTTTGTTGGTCTTTTGTTCGCCTCAATGCAGTCACATGATAACTTGTAGTCGGAGGTTGAAGGTCTTCTAAATCATCGATTTTGGACTGGTACGCAAGTTCGATCATTCGGAGAATTGTGTAGAACACTCTACAAATACGATCGTCATTCTTGACGAGTTGGATACGCATGACCTTGCCCTTCCATAGACAATAGTTTTGTGCCGCCTGCACCACGGTAATATCTTGCAATTGCAACATCTCGTTAGTTTTTGAGGCCCAATGTCGAAGTAATTCTGCTTCGATGACACTAAGAAATTCAATCGAAGACAAGATTCCCAGGGAGTAGAGCTCCAAGGAGAGATGTAGAGAGGTCCAATTTTGTTCATTTGCATCACGGTGAATTTCTTCTTTCGATAAAGCACGTGCAAGATACGGAGTGATGTATTCCGAACTCATGCGCTGAATAACGTTGGGATCATAGACACGAATCCATGGCTTGAGGATATCCTTGGCAGCACGGACAAAGTCCATGTCATTGTTTTTTCCAATCTTCCGTTGGAGATACGACAAGGAACTTTTTAGTTTTCGCTTGCAATCCGAGAGCAAGTTGGGTAAAATAGCAGGATGATCCAAATGAGGTATCCATGGGAGTATCCATAAATGAAGTCGTTGTTCGAGCTTCAGCCGATTTCCTGGTTGGAGTGACGGTTTCCAATGATTCAATGTTGTTTGTAGCTTTGGATAAATTGTATCCATGATAAGCTCTTTCCGTACCAACTCTACGCGATTGACCATAGTGTTGTTTTGGCCTGGTTGCATGTGGTCCTCATCAGGAGGACCACCTGAAAGAACTTGGTCTCCAGGATCAATGACTTCGATTGGTGTCCCTCCGTCATTAGAGGAGTCTGCCTTAGTCAGTGAAAGGAGGTGTTCGTACAGGTCCAGAACGACATCTGTTTGTTGACTAGGATCCCATTGGCTAGATTCGAGAACTTGTTTGATTCGTGGAAGTAATTCCTGCTGAAAGATAGAATTCTGAAGTTCTGCAAGAGCTTCTTTGTCGGCAGGGGCTTGGTTATTGGAATGTTTCCATTGAATGTGAAGAATTGAATCTAAAAATTTTCTGGTTTGTTTCGTAGGACCGAGTGGATCCCATTGTTGTAATTTGTATTGGAGGATTGGGCTGAGTAGTGCTGGCGCTATAGTTTGCCAAAATTTCAACGTTGCTCGATCGTGGGCTGTAAAGGTTTCTCCCAATTCTTGAATCGACAGAATCACTTGCTCCAGTATTTCGTTGTCATGAGAGACGGCTTGGGTGAGATTTTCTACCTTTTGCACCACCGACATGGCATTCTCAAGTTTTTGTCGTCTATCTTTCACTTCGCTCATTTGTCGTTTGAGGTCTGCGATTTCGGATTGTAAGCTTTCTTCTTTGCGGCGAGTCGAAGTGACGATTTGAGAATAAGAGTGTAGTATGTTTTCCTGCGTGTTTAGCATGAAAGTAACATTGTGCAAGAGTTCTTCTCCCAAGGCTACCTTTGCTGGAGTTGCCTCATCCGTTACAGTTTTCGTCGAAAAGGAAGGTCCTCTCATGTCGATAATGACAGGTTGATCGGAGTTTTCGTGATTTTTGACAAGTTCTTGGTAGGGTATAATTTTGGGTGCGGGTTGCTTAGCCTTTCGACGTTTCCATGCTTTTTGTGTCATCAATTGCTGTGTGGAGGGAATGGCTGAACTTTTCTGGCTGGTTGATGGTCCCAATTCATAGTCATTCTCAAACTCGGCGTCATCGCCGTCCAATAGATCAAGAATTCCTCGTTTCTTCTTGGGCTTGGGTAGCTCAATTCCTCTGACTTCGGCTTCAATTTGCAGATTGGTCTTGAGTTTGGACATTTCTTTAAAATTTCCATATCCCAATCCCAAATTGGCTGGACGCACCACGACCTCGACCGGTCGTGAAATACCCTTTTTGACTTTTGGCTCTTGTGTCGTTGTGCCCTTGTTAGAGGAATCACCATCCGCCGACTGAAGCTTACGTCGATTCGAGCCCAAGCCTCCCTCTCCCTTCCATCCCATTTTGAAGAGAAGTTTGGAACCTATTCCCTTTTCATGTTTTTCCCACGTGGCAACTCTTGGATCCTTCTTTACTCTAACGGGCTCGAAGGATGGGAATTCGGACGCTGCATGAAACTCCAAGTTATTATTCACGGTCGCCCTCACATCAACCTCCTTGTCTACTGGTGTCTCTTCTCGGCGACGTTTTTTTCGAGTTTGTGCTTGCTGGAGGAGTGAAAGGAAGTATTCGTCTGATGCTTTTTGTTCTTGGTGAATTTCTTGTTGCTCGGGAGATGGTGATGGTGGTGGTTGATCGTCAGTTGTAGCTGTCACGTCGAGTTGTTGTGTATGGATTGTGTCTTTGTTGAGATCGGTAGTCGTACTTGTATTCGCTGATTCCTCGGCGACGGCAGTGGTGGTACGTGCCTTGTTGGAAGGGATCGGCTCGTCCGGGTCATCCCTTTTGGAGGCAGCAACAAAGACGGGCGCCGCCCCTTGTGACAATGCGGCGCTGATCTTGGTGGGTTCGGGCTCATTGAAAACACCGTAAATAGCATCATCTTTCGCTTGCTGTCGCGATCGTCGTGGTCCTTTGCGACTGCCGGGTGTTTCGTATTGATGGCGTCGAAAACCAATGTCGACATCGTCGTCATGAATCGGATCGTCGTCGCTGTCCATATGGATGACGCTACTGTTGTCATCATCATCGTCGTCGTCATTGTCGTGGTCAGGCTCATGATCGGAATCACTGGCAGTGGCTCCCAGTCCTAAAAACGACATGATTTTATTGAATGCACTTGTGTCAATGTTCACAGTGTCAATTGTTTGAAATTCGTCGAAATCTGTCGCTCATTGTAGTGGCACTAGCCTGACGACGGACGCGCAACATCTGCAATTCTACCTACCGTATTTGATGGTGATCTGTACTCACACTCATCTTTTGTCCTACAACTTGAACTTAATTTTTAATCATTGTAATCGAAGATTCCGTCCATGAAGGACACCTTCGTGGAAAAACGGAATTCGAGGTCAGCATGGGTACAGATCACTTCTGAATACAGATCACCATCAAATACGGTACCTACCGGTAGAGTCTACCCGATTGTTCCACCGATAGATTTTCAACTGAAAACCAAGATTAGTTCAGATGAGTTTTCGCGGGGAAGAACGGGCTACAGAATGCCAGATTCAGCTAATATACTTATAGCCCCCTAGTACTAGGAAGTAATCGTTGCTTCCTACTAGTACAGCCATTATGAATAGGCCGGTACCTGGTACAGCCAGTAGATCGTTGGTTACAGTGAGTTCGTTCGTGGAGTAACAGTTGCAGAGGATGAGGCAGGATGAACATGCCAATACTTGTACATTTGTTTTCTTGCTTCCTCACCAAGAAGAGCACGGTATGTTTCATTCAGGAGGTTGGGTTTTGTCCATCATCGCTTCCGACGAGAACCACTGCAATCTGCTTTCTACGACTATCCGGTAGCCCTCTTGTAGCTAGACCCTCCGGTAGAATTTTCTTGTGAGATTGGACACAAGTCACTGCATGATCATCCTGGAAATGGAACCCGACAAATGAAGCGAAGCATTTCTGCATTTTTCTAGGCTGGTCTTTTGTCTTTTACTACATCTACGCTGGATGTAGTAACATACAAGCCCGAGAAGAAATCGCACCATGGCCAACTCGCGCATAAAGCACGTGCCTCCAGCGGTGGCAGCTCGTGCGCGATGGTCGGCCTGTCGCACTGTAGTAGGAGTGTCAACGTTGCTACGTCGCAACGTCGTGTCCTATATCGGTTATTGTTCCCTTGTAGACGAATTGTGGTAGATTTTCCTTGACTATTGTTGGAAATGTCTCGATGGTTGAAATCAGTCAACAGCTTGCTGGAGACGCTGGATGGCAAGGCAGAAACTGTAGTGGATAGTCAAGCTCTTGGCAAACTCTTGGAAAACAGTCGCGAGGCGGTCACTGCCGGATTACGACGGAACAACAGTGGTGACTACTCCACGGATGATGGCGACTCTGTAGACGACGATGAGGATGGAGAATACGAGGGCGAAGATTACGACGGAGAAGAAGAAGAAGATGAGGAAGACGCAGAAGAAGAAGAAGTCAACTTCTCGACACCAAATCTCCCGGCAGAAACAGGTAGTTCCCATCTAGCAACGACACATGGCGCCGCGGCACTCCAGCAACCATCGCTCCACGAATCGCAAGGTAGCGCGAAAAACAAAGGGAATGTGGAAAATCCAGCAGTGAGACAAAAGCGACCGGATGGACTTGATGATGCAACTGTCAGTGATATCAGCTTTTCCGAATACACAGATGATGAACAGCCACCAGTCATATCCAAAGCATCAACCACTGCAACAGCGTCCGCATCAGCATCTGCAATTCCTAGACCCGAGCAAGGACCTGATGCCGACAACGAAACAGGTCAACAAAAACATCACGGTGACAAGGGAAACGATTCCCATCCGGCCAAAACATCTTCCACTTCTCACATCGAGCCAGCCCCCATCACGGGCTCTTCAGCACATCAAGTGGACGCACCGCCCAAAACCCCCAATCGACACGCCTCGCATAGTGGATCACTCAAGGATATGTCAATCAGCACGTCCTTGCATGATACAAACAGTAGGTCTCCCGGTGCTGCAGCAGCCAAAACGCCAAAGGCGAATAACAAAGTGGCCAATACCAGTCCGAAAGTTGATGAGTCTCCCCGACATCCTAGACGCTCGATCGAAGCCAAGACACAAATGCCTTCTGCGGGCCCAAACCTTCTAGAGGAACTTGGCGAGGATGGGGAATTAAGTTCCAAGCTGGATGATGCAGCTCCACCACGATTACCCAATCGATACCCCAGCTTTCCTGTCAATAATCAAGACCAGCAAGTTGCAGCCACTGGAAAGAACAAGGAACTCATGCAACAAATCGTGCCGCCACCACCACCATCTTCCTCTTCCAGCAAACCATTCAAAAACACAAAAGATTACCAAAAATTAAAAGAGAAGCTTCAGACAATGCAAGCGCAACTCACCAAAACCACGTCAGAACTCAAGACTAGCCAAACTCTTATCCAATCCTTGCAAACACAAAACCAGACGTTTGAAACCAAATTGGAAGCTGCCCACGCCGAAATTCAAGCCCAAAGTGATGAATTGCGACGTGCTGGCGAACGCATGGAGAAAGACAGAATCCGGGCTCAAGAAGAACGAGAAGATTTGCTGGATGAACAAGATGAGGAACTCGAACAACTCAACAAAACATATAAACAAGAAATGGAGACTATGCGCAAACAGTACGACGCCCAAATTGCCGATTTGACCAATCAACTGCATGTTGAAGAAACCAAGAGAAGACAAGAAGGGGGAGATTATACGCAGGAGCTACAAGATGCAATAGAGAGGGAGAGAGATGCACTCAAAAAACTTAATGTTATCACCCTGGAAAGGACACAGGTGCAATCGCAATTGTCCAAACTTGAATTGCAACAGTCAGCCTTGCAAGCCAAACTAGAGTCATCACTCCAATCAGTAAAAATTGCCACGGAGCGAGAACGGGAGGCAGAGGACAAACTCGATGCCGCCGTGTCCTTGTATTCACGACAAATGACACAACGCCAAGCTCGAGAAGCTGAATTGGAGAAAACGATTTTTGACCTAGGAACTGCTCTCACGGTCCTTCGACAAAAGCAAGTATCCGGTCCCACAACCAAAAATGAAACGGCCCAAGCAACAGAGGGAGAATCCTTCAAGGACAAATATCTTGCAACAGCGGAAGAACTTGAAACACTAAAGGTTCAATTCAGTTTGGAGACACAGCGACGAGAGGCACTTCAAGATGAACTTAACGACATTGCCAAAGAACGTACCGAAGAAGCATCCAATGTCCAGGCTCGACAACGATTGCACGATCGCAAAGTGGCGGAATTGGAATCCTCCATGGCCCGTTTGCAAGCGACTGTGAGAGATCAAAAGGCCATGATAGGCAAGAACAAGGAATCTATCGACACGCTCGATCTGGATCCAAACATATTGTCCCAAGAACTGCAAGATGCGAAACGAGAAATCGAAAGTCTCTCGACCCAGCTCCTGCGGCATCAAACCATAGCGGAAGTTTCCAAGTCTGAAATTCTCGCTTTAAAAGGTCGTTTACAGGCTGCTACAAATCGTGCCGAGCAAGCAGAACAATCGTTACAACTGGCGAATTCCATAACTGTACATCCTGCCATTTCCAACAGTCGAATTTACGATATGGAGGCTGGTGGAGGTTTCGTGGGAGGAGTGAGACGACGTATCAAGGGCGGAGCAACTCGGACAAGAACTCGAACCCTCCGATCTGCCTTGCAGATGGGTCCGGGCCCGAACAATCATCCTGTAATGGAACAGTTGGTTTCAACGCTAGATGCTCTGGACCATTGGATGGTTGATACTGGCTCGTTCTTGCGACATGAACCATTGGCGAGACTGGCGTTGATGCTCTATTTCATTTTACTACATCTCTGGTCATTTGCCTTGGTGGTTTTTCATACGACAGAACAACCACATGCCGACTTTGGATCCATGGACAGCAATCCTCGACATTGGAGAGCGGCTGTGTCAGCAATTGCAGAGAACCAGGCGCAGCTACAACGCCCAACATGAAAGGTGTCACGCCTCTGATCCTAAATTATTCACAACAATGCAATTTCTACCTTGTAGTGTCGAAACAGCAACAATTATAATTAGTGCAGCACGAGCCGTGCGCCCTTACCTGTACCCTCTCGGCCTAACGGTCGTCGGAAGACTTTAGGGAAACCTTCACCTTCCTATGTTGTTGTTTCTGTTGTACACCTCGAGGCTTCAAGGAAAGGATGCTTGTCGTACTCGGAGGGGGACTAGCTACCTTGGCCGATGTGGACGGCGTAATGGATGCTGCTGGTGTTGCATCTGTCGTTTCTTTGGAGGCTGGAGTTTGGCCAGCGTTCGTTTCCCGGCGTTTTTGATTCTTCTTGGAACTTTTCCCCTCCCCTTGTGGTTTCACACGATGCATGCCGGGAGGTACCAGTCCGACCGCTGGCATGTGTGATCGATCGACCTTGACCAACTTTTCACGAATCCCAATCACTTCCGACAACGCTAATGCCTTTTCAACGGATTCTTGAACTTCAAACTGGATCAATCCCCATCCTTTCGATCGACCCTTACCAACAGGATGTTTCTCCCGAACAATTTTAGCATGGACAATGGCTCCACACTTGGACCGGAATGCATCGACGAGATCCATATCCTCTGTGTCGATGGACAAATCCAAGACTCGAACAGTAAACGGGTGAGCTGGATATTCCAAGTTACCAATTTGGACCTTGTGTACCGTGGAGATGCCATGATTATTATTGGTGGGAACAAGTTCGGCCGATTCGTCACCAGTCTTGACCTTTTTCAGAGGTGGTTCATCAATAGTATTCTCGGGCTCTTGCATCGTATGCTTCTTTGATTGGACTGGAATGTATTCATTCGCCTTCGCCTCTAGATGCGATTGGTTGTCGTCCACTTGCAAAGCTGTCTCGTTTGGTCCTGGACCGGCATGATCGGCCACTCCTTTTGTATCCGCAGACGGAGTATGCTTGATACTCGCAGTAAATTTGGAGAGTTTCTTTTGAATGGCCGCGGATGCATTCGCCAAAGACTTTTCGGAACCAAAATATCGTTCAAAGACTAGGTAGTCGTGACATAACTGACGTAGCCCGGAATCAAAATCTCGTTGCAGGTATGGATCGAGCGGTTCTGACTGGTGTTTCGGTCTTCCAGTACTCTTCAAAGCTTTTTCATACAAGTATCGCAGATTACGAAACTTGGTAATAATAATATTCGGACCGGTTATTGGGAATAGATGCTGGACGCTTTGGATGTAATCAATATAGCAGTCGGGGGGCGTTGGTTGGTAGACTTTGATGAGCTTGTCGTACGACTTGGCTACTTCGGAAAGTTGGCTAAACGTTTCATCTCCGGCAGCATCCATGGCACCGCCTAGCGCTGTAGACAGCGGGGTAAGGAGAGCTGCTTCCATGTAGGCCCGTTCGGACCACACGCGTCCTCTCCCTTCTATCCAAGATCCATGATTTTTTCGTAAGTACATATCAATGGCTTCGTAGAATTCACGACAGTCATCACATAAGTCCTCTAGCTCCTGCTTAGTCTCGTCGTTGAAATGTAAGCTTGCTTCGATGCCTTTGGTTGGATCAAATGGTTCGGGATCATCATAAGCCAGTCTTTTGGCATTTGATGCAGATATTTGTGTAGTTTCCTTGGCAAGAATGCTAAGGATGCGCCGTCGCAATATTCTAGTAGCAGTCATGTAAAGATTGAGACAAGCCTCGTTGGATGGAATGAATTTGGAGTCAATGGCTTCTTGTACAACTTTCTGCAGTTCATCGGGATCTAGGACCGATACCTCGTTGTCAGCAAGGAACCCTTGAAGTTCTAGCTTTTGTTGATAGAGCAACACACTGTATGGACAATTTCGAACCGCTCGTTCCACTGCCCTTTTTAATCGAGAGACGACAGATCTGTCCCTCGGAACTAAATATTCCAGGTGTCGAATATATGACAACCATAACGACTCCACTGTTGGGCATTCTGCAATACCACGTTCATACACGCACAACGCCACATTATGGATGACTGCTTCATCCTGCTGAATTTGCTGTTGTTCTTCTGCACTTAAATCACTTTTCTTTCCAGAAATAGGCGCTCGGTACCGATAACAAGTCTGAGCGTATTGAATAAAAGAATGAGATGACAACATTCCTCCCAATCCCATCCAACAATGTTTGTCGTCACTTTTCAATATTTTGTCCCATGATATTTCCTCCAAATTGACTTGATGTCGAGGTAAAATACCTTCTTGATGCATTGCTGCGTCGACTTCATCTTCACAAGTAATTAGAAAGTTATACATTTTTGATTCGTAGCGCCGTGCCTCCTCTATCAATCGTTGTGTATTCCGTCGATCCGGATCGGAGATAGCGA
Source organism: Nitzschia palea (assembly GCA_019593585.1). NCBI lineage: Eukaryota > Bacillariophyta > Bacillariophyceae > Bacillariales > Bacillariaceae > Nitzschia > Nitzschia palea. The sequence continues at coordinate 35,129 of SWEM01000024.1, read as the reverse complement.
TAGAATGTTCATTACAGAATTGTTCTAGCTCAAACAATAAAGAGTTATTGACGTCTTTCATTGGAGTTTGAGCTCGTCGTACAAAAAGTTCCAAAGCCATTTTCATTTCTCCTTGTTGAGTATAGAAATGTACTGCTAGTTGGAAAATAGATGCAATCAAGACTCCTTCGTTTCTGTGTGATCCATTCCCCACATTTTCCAAGGCCGAAGTAAATGCCGACGTAATCTTTTCCGTGTCACTGCCATGTTGCACAAGTATTTCAAGGTAGTGCAAATGCAAAATTGCTGATCCTGGAAATTCTGACAAGGCTAGCTCGAGAAGTTGCAAACGGGATTCTTGCGCACTAGCAGCTACCTCTAAGGAAGTTTCCCCGTCTTCTTCAGATAGTTTCAATAATAAATCTGCCATATCCTTGCTATATTGCATCCACAACAATGGTGTCATGGGACAGTGTCCACTTAATGTGGACAATGCGTCGACCGACTCTTGGAGGTATTGTAGCCTTTCTCCGGCATCGGAAGTCTCAGCAACTTTCCGTCGACTCGTGGTCACTTGTAACAACAATGCATTGTAGTCGTAAGACATGCTTCTCGTACCTCACAAAAAAGAGTGTTGGTTCTGCAAAGGAACAGAGTTCTGAAAAAGATGTTGCAAAGTTGCAAAAGATTTGCAGTGGCAGCGCGAGTGGCAAAACAAAACCGCCCTGCAAAAAGGTTGCACCAGAAGATGTTTCGATGGCGGGACTCGAACCCGCAACCTATGGATTAGAAGTCCATCGCGCTGCCTTTGCGCCACACCGAAGTCGTCTACTTTAAGTTAAAATTTTATTTACTTGAAGGTCATTCAGAGCTAATTTCTTTGATTTTTCTTTGAAGTATCAACTATTTTTTTGTTTCTAGACTTACAGTTTGTCCCAAGAACGAAGAAAGTCAAGTGGCAACAGTTTCGCAGTTCCTTTGGGATAATGGGAACTTCGTTGTCTATCATGATTCCAAGAAGCTGGGCAATGCATCGTAGATTGCTTCTCACTGTTATTGCTCTGGCCTATGCCCTGCACTTGACAGTGAGTTTGGAACCGACGGTGCCATTGTCGAAGATGTAATTCTTCTCTGCAGTTAAAAACATCAATTCATTACAGTGTCACAACTTAGCCTTTTCAGTTCCGATGATATGAAGATATCCTTGCTCGTGGGTAAGCCGCGGCGCGCCCCTGGTTGTTCTAGCTTTCTAGAAGCCACTCTCGAGGCGACACGTAAGGCCGCGACCAGGACTTGAAGATTGGTTGATGGACGCAATCCATGTCTCTGGTTTTCCATTTTTTGATTGGAAAAAGAAGACACCCACAAAGTCGTCAAGAATCCCCCTATGAATGCATCTCCAGCTCCTGTACTGTCCACGACGTCAACATTGGAGAATGCTGGACAATACAAACAATTATTCTGTAGGGAAACAGAGGGAGCATGGATCTCATCAGTGGAGGTAATAATAGTTGGGTCTTCTGTCCATGGTTCGTCGTTCAGTTTGATGAGACAAGATCCTTTTGATCCCAAGGTCACAACTGCAATCATGGCATTGGGTGCTTGTTCCGACATTACAGATCGCAAGCGATGAGCAGATATACTGGGGTCAATCTCGTCCTTGTTCATCGAAGGCTGTCCCAGTATTGTGTTGCAGTAGTTGGAGTTGCAAATCACAACAGTTGCACCTCGTAAAATCTCGAGAAGTCCTTCTCGCGGTCGTTCTACATCCACCGAATACGGAATCCCCAGGTCCATACACCGTCTGGCCAGAGCGGCAGCGGCGGTTGGATATCTGCAATCGAAATGCACGGCTGATACATCGTCCAATGATAGATTCTTTACGAAATCTATCGACATGTCCCCCGAGGCTGGTTGATGGATACTCGTTCGAGTATTCTCACCATTAACATTGGTATTGAGAATATAGGAAAAGGGACTATTTCCGGGATATTTCTCAGCCAGTACTTGGACATGGTCACTCTGGATTGATTCGACGATTTGGACTCCATTGGCATCGTCCCCGACTCCCGTCACAAGTGTCACGTCCACCAATGGTGATAGTCGTCCAATGGCACAAGCAGTATTTGCAGCGTTACCTCCACCCTCTATAATCAAACTAGACGATCGCATTTTTTCGTCAGGTTCGGGAAAGTGGTCGACTGTCGCGACAAAGTCAATCGTTGCCAGGCCAACACACATTATGTGTGGTTTATTGGGAACAGTCATCATGGCTGCAGCGAATAAATTGTTAACCAGCAATGCAAGTAGAGAAACTCTCGTTGTACACATTGGTTTATTGGGATATGTAGTTAACTTTTAAGAGAACAATTGATGCGACTTTGTGGACTGGGTAATAATGAGAGTGGTGAAACGTTGACCGTGAATCCAGTGACTACAGGTACCTTAAACGTGACTAGCACGATTAAACATTTGAACTTCACGTGAATGAACAGGTTTCGACATAAAAAAAATTCATCAGAAAGAAACAAACACGACAGGATCCAACTGTTCTATTCTTTAGAGGAATTGGTGAGGATGAAAGAAAAAGATTCAACATCACCAGAGGAAGAGACTACCATTCAAGTCTCTCCTTCCGTGCTCTCCCCAGTAGGGAATCCTCTCTCTTTGGCCATGGACGACGACGACGACTTCATGGGTGTTTCGCCGGTGCCACATGAACCAAGTCCGCGCAATGATAACTTCGAGAGATCGGAATGGAGATACTTTGAAGACGATGACGACAGCGGTCCTCCGCGATTTCGTCTGGACAGCGATCTTCACACACCCTTGATAACACACACGAGAGGACCAGCCAGACTTAATGGCTTAAACTTCCTGAACGTTTTGTCCTATGTGCTGAACGTCTTTGTTTCATATGGCATTGGTGTCTGGGGTTTGGGTGGTATTCTGCCAACAAGATGGGAGGTCAGCCAGGAGTGTCGAACGTTGGTGACACCAGCGCTGTGGGCGTATTGGATATGGGCTCCGATTCTAGCATTTGAGGCCCTTTTTGCTAGTGCTCAACTTTTTCAACACTACAGAGCGCGCCCAATCATCCAACAGGGAACGGGCTTCTTTTTCTTTTACACATGCCTCATCCAAACTGCTTGGACTCTATTCTTTGCCTTCAAGCTCTACATATTTGCTTTCGTCTCGGTTGTGGCCGCTCTAGCATCCATGGCGTCCCTCTTGGCAAGTCAGCACTATTCTCAAATCCGCGGCCGCAAATCCCTTGTGGAATACTGGTTGTTCAAGTTTCCCTTTTACCTTCATACTGGATGGCTGATTCTTTGCAGTGTCGTTCAATTCAGCATGATGTTTCGACACTTCTCTTCGGATGTTGGAATACAACTTGCCGCCGATGTTGTGGCGTTGGGAACAATGCTTCCGGTGGCGACCTTTTTCCTCACCGGGAAACCTAATGGACCCGATTTTGTTATACCAGTTGTGATTATTTGGTCCTATGTAAGTGAACCCAATGATACTACCGGAATCGTATAATTGCCCTGCTAATTCCACACCAAACCTCACATCGCACACTTCACTCTCTTGATCAGGTGGCTGTTGCCCTCCCACTGCAACATCCAGCGCCAGAATTACTCGAGATCTACGAGCTCTCGGCTATTGTTGCAGTTCGTGACGCGTCCTACTTCTTTGCTGGTGTTGTCGGGATCATGCTTATTCCTCGCGTAGTTGTCTGGTTAGCACAAGAGTTTTGCACCATCAATGTTGTGGATTTGGACGATCTTTCCAGCAGCAACAACAACAACAATGTTAATGGTGACTATTACATGGAACACGTGTGAGAAAGGTGCTACTATTAACAAGCACAAGCGCAGCAAGATTAAGATTCACCCAGTAACAAGTTCCGTGGTTTTATTTCTTGTTGCGTCTTTTCTTGGCAGCGTGTTTCATGGGAAATAGGTCGTTTAGTTCCACACACCGTGTTAGCTCAAACTCTTCTGCAATACGTTTGGCCTTTTCCAACTCCTCAGGCGTCGCCTTTTTCTCTGATGCTGCAAGAAGCTGGCGCTTGTATTTTTTCTGGCTGTTGCATTCATTCACCAGGTAGGCTTCGTATGCACTCTCCACCATCCGCTCAACTTGTGCCAATTGATATCGATCACGATGGTACGTTCTCATGAATTTACTTGTGACAAAATATGGAATATCCTTGACTGGTGTCAAGGTTGTTTGCAGTGGAAGAAGAAACGGATCTTTTTGCTGCAGATAAAAGAAGCAGGAGCGAGAAATTGTTGAGTTGGTTCATAGTCCATTATATAAACCTGGTCAGGGTTTCAAGGCACGCACCGTGAGACTGAAGTAGCGATTTTCACCCGCCGAGTAAGTTGTCGAGCTGCTGCTTCCCGAATTCATGTTACTCATGAATGAAAACAGGAGGATCAAAATAAAAGGAAGGAACTGGAAAAGAGCAGTCATAGCAGGTACATTATCCTGCCTGGCTTGAGCACGTTCATCACCTTGTCGCCGTCCAAACTGGGCACCTCGCATACCAGGTCCTCCAAAGTTTGTGTAGAAATGCATACCTGGTCCACCGCGCATGTTCACTCCGCCGGGCATTCCACCTCCAAAGAACATGTTGAAAATCTCTTCCGGGCTAACTTCTTGTCCAGGACGAAAATGAACACCCCCACCACCAGGACGCATACCTCCTCCACGATTGTCAGGATCCTCTTCACCGTATCGATCATAAATTGTTCGTTTTTGAGGGTCTGATAAAGTTGCATACGCAAGTCCCACTGCTTTGAATGCTTCATCTGCATGAGGGGCAGAGTTCTTGTCCGGGTGTAATTTGAGAGCAAGTTTTCGGTATGCCTTTTTTAAATCACTCTCTGATGCATCCTGGCTAACTCCCAAGACACGGTAATGCGCTCCTCTTCCCCCTTCTTTAGCTCTCAATATCTGCTTTACAATTTCCTCCTGATCCGGTGTATATGCTCTTCCAGAAATTCCTTCACTTGAAGCACTCGCTGTGGATGTCGAACGCTCGGGTGCAGGCCGACTAGCTGTGTTACTACTACTCGAACGATTTGTTCCACTGCCAGAAGCAGAGTTTGCTGCCGGCTCGCCGCTACTCCCCCTCCTTTCGGCTTGTGCTAACAATGCTTCGACTCCTGGTAAGGGATACAATGACAGGGATTTCTTCAAAAATTTGATGGCCTTATCGTAGTTCCCTTGTTGCAAGGCCCGAGCTGCAATATCTCTGCATCTCTCTGCTTCGTCTTTATTCACCTGCAAACATCTACAGGTGAGATTTATCATTTGTGGAAAACACGTATCACAACGAATGCCACGTTGACTGTGCATGAAATTAATTCGAGCTCGGACGTGATACTGACCTCCATTTTTTGAGACTAACTGTAACAACTTGTCTCTATCTGAAAAATGCGCTCCTTCTCTATCTAGTTTCCTTTCCGGATGGTGTAGGGCAAGTAAGGTAATTGGTAATTGGAACCAAGACCTAGCTGTAGTTGGAAAGGAGAAAGAGAGAGCTGCTGTGGTGGATGCCCATCCGTCTACCCGCTCGCTCGCATCAAATTCGACGCGTTTCCGTGACGCAAGTTTACGGGTTCATAGCGCGTCTGCATACCTAGAACCATAAATAGGCATGGCAGGCGGGTATCCTCGAACCGCGACTCCGCCAACCTCGATTCGTACTGTGTGGTGCGAAGAAAACGTTAACATATTTTTCTTCGCTCCTGGAGAATTTTTTGATTTCCACATGATAAGTTTGGCGACTGCGGTTTGCGTCACATTTTCCAAACGATCATTTTTCACTAAATCTAGTGAACCTGTCACACGGAGAGACCGGATGCTGGAGACGGCAACTTTCTACAGCAATCCTCCTCGTCTGTGTTAAAAACCATACTTTTCATTCTTACAACCTGTGCCTAACTTTAATCAAACATCCCACTCAGCAAACATGATCGATGCTCCTCCCCGTGGATCATGCATCGTTGGCCATGTGACGACTCCGTCAAAGGAACTCATAATTCAAGTGAGCGCCGACGAAGAAAATCAACCCGTCAATCAAGTAGACGACCGACACTGCTCCAAGCGTTGCTCGCCGGAAAAGACCTCAATTCATAAGGATACCATGCCTCTCGCTGACTCTAGACCAGACAAGCGAAGTCGTGCCTTGGATCAGCCTGAAATTGGTTCTGATTGCGATACTGACACCTCGTCGACTGTTTGTGCTCGTCGAGAGTGGTTAAAAGAGTTTACCAAGCAGCATGAGAATACCTTTCCCCGTAAGACGTCAGCGCAGCCTGTTCCTACGCGAAGTTCAATCAAGTCCACTGTACCCCCTCCCGCCCCGATGAGCTCACAGAAGCCTTCTAGGCAGAGCACTACAGAATCGGTGGCATCTGCTTTGGTAAATAGGATGATGTCAGAACCCCCCAAACGATCCTTTGCTCTACCAGGTTATAAGCCAAAGATGCGACCGGACGAAGTTCAAGCCACCAACGAAGGATATGCATCAGTGGCGAAACTTTCTGAGTGGCTAGCCAATGATCCAACCTCGACCAAAAAGAAGAAGCACGTCCGTCGAGGAAAGAACATCATAACCAAGTCCCGGACCTTTGAAAAGGACATGGAAAATGTCATTGTTATCGAGACAAACATGCCGCGCGGAGCCGTTAAGGATAGAACAAAGATGATCCAAGGGGCATTTAAAGATGAAGCAAAGATCAAGAAGATTTCCGGTTTGGGAAGTCTAGGCCACAAGAACGCCATTCCCCGATATGCAATGAGTGAAATAGGTACAGGCGACTTCTCGACTCGAATCAGCGTTGGCCCAAAAGAAAGACTGGTTGAAGAAAGCCTTCAAGACAGCGATTGAAGAAGAAACCCCGAAGGTCGAGGCCGAAGCAGCGAGAAGTGAGATCATTTTCAATGATGCTGCCTCATGTTTGAGTGTTTCAGACAAGAAAGATTGGCTCAAGAATGCTTTCAAGAAAGGCTCAAGCGAATCTCCTGCTACGAAACTGGGCTATAACAAAGCCATGACGGATGTGATGCACGATCGAGGTGGCGAGGATGCCGCTAGTCGTGCGAAGCGTCGCTTTCTTGAGCGATCTCGTCGCACGCCAACGAGAGCGCCGTCCCAATCAGAGCATGCTCCCGAGAGAGAATGTAATATGACATCTCCTGTTGTCAAATCAGAATCAAAACAAGATGAGCACGTGTGCCAAATCACCACTGAAGAAAGAACTGGCCCGTCCACAACTGGCTCAAACGTGGAGCCTGAATGCAACTACCCCATTGAAAAGGATCAAACTCCGGTAGACTTTAAAGCTGCACGACAAGCGTTGATCATACGAGGAAAACAAAATGGACATCCGATGCAAGTCGTCAATAAGGTGTACATGAAGAAGACCAAATTCGAGAAGATGGAGATGGAGCAACGACGACGCTCGTGCACACAAGGTCTACTCAAGCCATCGTGGGAAGAAGCAGACCCGACCACTGGCCTCCCCAGCAACGTTTATGACAAGAAGCTTGTTCCAAACATTGCACCCAAGAAATCCTTCGAAGAATTGCCCTAACTTTCGGTGCGATATTTATCCTTTCGAGCGCCCCAGATATAATGTATTCTCGATGTGGCGCGGAAAGATGAACCAGATTTTCATTGATACATACATATAGCAACACTATTCATTCGGAATCAACGATCCACTATTACCACTACCGCAGATAACATGATCGTATAGACGACCTGATGAGATCGAACTAATACTAGCGTATCGCAACATACCTCTAAGATGCTTCCTTTGTTCTCTTGCGTTTGTTAGTCGTGTAGTTTTCACCTTCTGAGGTCCAGTCAAAATCGCATCCGTGACGATACTATCTCCATCGATTCATCGTCACGACGTCCAAGCACGATTCTGTGCAACATACGCACTCTATCGGCGAGTCGACGTTGGGCTCGTTTACAATTAGTGCCACATCCCGAAGCTCACGTATATCGTTTAATACTCGTCCCGTGAGATAATTCTTTCGAAAGCTCATTTGTTCTAGGCAGGAGGAGGAGTGAGGAATGAGTATGGTATGTGGTGTATCTTCATTGGTGTCTGGTGTGAGGTACTTCTGAGAGTGATGCATCACAATTCCAAAATTTACTCTGTGCAACAATCGCACTCAACCCACGAGTCGACTTTGAGCTCTTTCAGTGCAACATCCCGAAGCTCACATACATCGTTCGGTACCCTTCCCGTAAGATAATTCTTTCGAAAGCTCATGTGTTCTGGGCAGGAAAGAGGAATCAGAATCGACCAATATATATGGTAAAACTTTATTGGCACAGTTGTGATGTACTTACGAGCATTAAAAAGACTTCCCAGTTGCTGTGGTATTGTTCCACTCAACCAGTTTCCTTCCAAAAGAAGTGTCTCAAGGTTCACCAGTCGCCCAAGCTCCGTGGGAATTCGTCCGCTCACTTGACTAGACCGCATGTTGATGAATGCTATTTGCGCAAGACACACGATGGGTCAGTTTTCAGTGATTGAAATTACTGACAGTAAATTGACAATCAACATCTCACCTAACCTGGCCAGCGATCCCAACTGACTCGGAATGGAACCTGAAAAGGAGTTGAATGCGACGGCAAAGTATTCTAAACCAAGGACATGGATGAGCTCTTGGACAATTCTGCCTGTGACTCCGCAAGAGTACGTACCGAGGGAGCTTAGCGTCTCCACAGTGGTTGGAATGGTACCCGACAAATAGTTGAGACTGAGCTCAAGGAATGCTATTGATAGAAGAAAGAACTGGGAATGAGACGACCGACGCTGGAACGGAATGCAAGATTTCGCCTACTTACACAAGTCTGCCAAATTCGCGATTTCAGGCGGGATCGATCCACGAAGATCCTTGTCCGACAGAAGCAAAGCAGTTACTTTTTTTGGAATTCCACACATGACAACGGTCCAATCGCATTCGTGGGACGGCGACAGGTAGTTAGTATCTTTGAGACTCCGGTCAGACTCAATGTCTTCCTTGACCATAGAAAAGTACAGTACTGCCATGGTGTATCGCTGAATGATGGCTGGGATACTGGCATCCCCGATATCTGATATGCTACTGTCGAAATCAGCTATCCAACACAGGGCCTTCCGCTGAGCTGTGCCTGGTTCATCCACGTTGTTGGCGTCACCAATGGTCGCCCCAACGACAACTTTTCTCATCTCTTCATATCTATTGGAATATTTTTGTTGACCCGGAACGCTTGCCACACAGACATCCATTTCCTGGGATGTAGTAGACGTCGTGGTGGTTGTATTCTCTTCCGAAACCAACTTGTAATACAATGGAAGTCCAACGCAGAGGCAGCAAACAACCAGGCATACCAGCATAAAGACAACTCTCCATTTATTCCTGAGTTTACTACCATAATATGGTAGTAACGAGTCATCATCGTCGTAGTGGCTACTTGCAGAGTCGCGGTCAGATATGTTCCATCGCCGATTCTTTTGCTTTCTTTCCACACCCGAGTCACTGTCACTGGTGTCATCTGTGCCCTTTTTCAGTTCGATACTTTCATCGAAACTCATTGCACGAACGGGGAGCTCCTCGAAACCAACGCGATCCGATGATTTCTTGCAGGAAGCTCGCTTCAAGAGACTTCCGAATCCTTGTCGATTCGAGACAGGTGGGGAAGCCGCCACAGTACTTTCATCGTCCATTCCATTTTGTCGTGGGGCACTTTGGATAAGGACGACTTCTGTCCCGTAGCTTCCAACTTCCCCGTCCTCGTCTAGATGCGAGTATTTACTTTTTTCGTGGTATTCGTTGTTTCGTCTGCCATTCGTAGTGCCTGGTGTGGATCGCGGGATCCGAAAGGCAGGTGCAGTGGCACGCGGATTTTCGTGTGTTGTATAATTGGTGTTGTAAGAATCGTCGTCATTTCCCGCATGGGCTGGCCTTAAGACATTATTACCGCGGCGAGGATTCCGTGAATCTTTGCGAATCAAAATGGCCTCTTGACTTTCTGTCGAACTATTGCTCGGTGATCTATCCCGTAGATATTGAGTCCAAGGATCAGCATCCAAGTCGGGGTTGTCCCAATGGTCTTTGGATGGTTCCGAACCGTCCAATACTAACGTGCCAGGTTGGAGACTCTGAGTAATACTTGAGCTAGGACGTGTTTGATTTCGTTGTGGCGTTGATGACTGTGCCTTATCAGGGAATAGGTCAGAAATATCCCACGAATTATGCACACCACCGCCCTCTGTGTTGTTAATTTTGGTCTGCAAAAGTGGTTGGGATGCCAGCGCTTCCGGTTCCATCGAATGCCGCTTTTCGGCGCTGCGTGTATTATCATTTGCTGATTGATTGGGTGATCGGTCACGTAGAGCGATTCTTGAAAAAATGTCTCGGGGGGATTTCAATCCCGGCGAGCGGTGTGACCGCTTGAGAGGCTCAGTCGGTGGATCCGATGAAGCAGCTTGAGCAAGAGAAGACGACGACTCTGACTTTGAAAGCTCTTCGAGGATGTCGTTGATAGTTTTCCGTTTCTCGGACGAACGAAAGGCTCTATCTGCTGATCGAGGTGTAGGATCTCGTTTCTTGCTGGTCGAATCGCTACGGGGAGTCGGCGCATTGCTTTTGTTTGATCGGTTACCAGTTCGCAAAATAGGAATCGTTGGAGTGGAGCAGCTCTGTGCCTTTTGCTTTTCATGAATTTCAAGCTGTTTTGAAAAAATCACTCTTCTTGTTTTGGAAAGGTCCAAGCCTTCGGTGGGTGGGGGGTCTCGTTTGGAATCAGAATAACTCAAACCATGGTAGGTCGATGTGAATGAATTATATATAGGTCCACGTCGATCAGCGCTCGCTGGAAGAGGTGGGCGGCTGCTATGAATAGGAAGTTGATTTCGCTTTCGATGCAAGGTCTCACTGTTGGGTGTGCTAACATTGTTCATTCCCCATGTTTGGTATCCTTGAGGATCGGATCGATTCAAAGCACCTTGTTGGTGCCCATGTTGGTGTTGCCAATCGTCGCTGTACATCTAAAATAACACTTTTTCTGCTGATTGAATGATTGACCAAGGCACCTTGCCTTGTCGAGGTTAAAAGTTGCAAGGGCAGTGACGGATTCTTGGTTTCTGCCATCGAGAACTTCACTCTCACACTTTGGACCACAGCAAGGAACCGACTCCCAACCGAATAACGACTCCGGCATATATATAGGAAATAAACGACTGACAGAAATTCTTAGTGAGATAACCGTCGGAAGCAAAGTTACTAAGTATTTCAAATTCTGGGACATACCTTAAGACAACATACTTAACGGAAGGTATGAACTCGTGACACACATGGCACGAGCACTTTCGCCCTACCGGTAGGTATGCTTGTAACAGCATACCAGGTACGCAAGTAGGCCAGGGACCAGATAAAGTCTTGGCAGCAAAGAAACGCTGGCTTTCCGAGATTTTCCATCACATTTTCACTCTCCTTTCTATTGACTGTGAGTGCGATTGTCCTGCCATATCCATTGATATTATCTGCGTGGGAACTAGAGAGAGGGTAAAATGATTGAGGTTGTCTTGAATGATAGGTACGCGAGGATGCTGTTGACACGCGGTCCAGTCGTTCACAATTTTGGCGATTGATGTGTTGGTCGATTCGTTTTACTGTTAACCTCACGATTACTTACTTGCTCGTCCTCCACAGACTTGGAAAAAAAGTGAGAGTCAAATGCAACGAAGATGATACCATTGGGGACTTGAAAAAGTTGGCCGCGGCTCAATTGGGTACAAGACCAGAAAAACTCAAGATCCAAAAGTGGTACACTATTTACAAAGACCACATTACACTGGAAGACTACGAGATTCACGATGGAATGGGATTGGAATTGTAAGTAACCAATGGAAGAAACGTAACAACTATGATGTTGGAGAGTTGCTAATTGTTGTTGTCCTTCTGTGATTTGCATACTGTAGGTATTACCAATAGCTAATCCATGCTTGTGAATGTACAAGCATCTCGCCCCTCCGAACACCGTTGCAAAGGCAGTTGGTCCGTTTTCACTTATATACCTGCAATAATGCGTCACAGTAACTGTAACGTGATTTCAGAAAAACGACATGCTTGAATGATCACCATACTTTCGCTAGCTTTATTATACTATACGGTGAGAATACTATTTCTCAAAGGGTGGCAAGGAATATATGTTGCAGATCAATGTTTGTACAAACTGGAAATAGTTCTCAGCTCGTGTTCGTGCATTGTAGTGCTCAGACAACAAGTTCTTGATGTGAATCATTTCCTGCACCCACTCGTCATCGACATGATCACTCATTCGCTTCATGTTGTCGAGAATTGCATTGACGTGACCAAATCCTACAGCCAGTTGACACAGCAAGTCTGCCGTCTCGACGGCCAGCGTGGCACCGTAGGCTGCTTGAGGATTGGGAGGAACACATGCATCACCACCACACACAACCAAACTGGTCTTGAATTTGTTGAGAACCGGTTTGGCTGTAAACTTGGTGTTGGTAGCCATCTTGACTTCTACGTTATAACCACCTTCCAAAACGATAGAACCATCTTGGGCAGCTTCATCACGCTTGGACAGGTTCTGGAAGTTGGAAGGGGCATTCGTAAAAATATAATCGAAGCGTCCACCGGGTGTGAGTCCTTCCTCAACTGCAGTCTGTACCTTGTCAAGTTGATTCATCTGCATCTGAAATACGGTATCCAGCTTCTCCTTTTCTGTCTCATCTTTCGCTTTGCTGACAGCGTTGCCGTATTGCGACTGGAGACAATTGCGAACACGGACAATGTCATCTAATGTATTTCGAGCCGACTCGATAGTATAGTGCCAGTGCTCCGCGCCAATCTCTCCACCACGAACGCAGAAGAAGTCTTCCTTTTCGCTCTCTTTGATGCACAACCACATGATACAGTCTGACTGAAGTTCTTCCCATGTCATTATATTCATTTCAGGCTTAATTTCAGGAAACAATTCCGCCGTGTGCGCCCCTGAGAAGAGCGCCACAATATCAGAGTCTTCGACAGCCCCGGTGACATTGTCGACACCAAATTTGAGAGTTGCCCCGTGTCGTTGTGCCGATGCCAAGGAATGCTCGATAGCGTTTCCTAAAATGATTTGAACGCGGTCTGAGACAACCACACCACTTGTTCCGTCCTCATATTGAACATTGAATTGTTGGCGATATCGTACCAGTTCCTCGTATGCCTCTTCGTCGAGAAGTTTGGCAGCAACATCGTATGCTCGCCAAGACGCATTTTGGTATCGACTACCGACACTACTTGGACCAGTTTCATTCCGCTTTTCGTATCCAACAACATGAACGCCTGCCTTTGCAAGACCGCTCACAGCCATGGACCCACCAATACCAAGGCCAATCACATTTACTTTCACCTTGAGTTTCTTGGGCGGAATGCGATCCACGAATTGAAAGCTGTTCTCATAAAAGTGGAGAGGATACAATCGAAAGAAATCCTGAAGCCAATCATAATTCTTCAAAAGAAGGTAGAGGCGCTCCTTGGCATCCAAGCAAAAAATATCAAACGATTCTGCTCGCTCCAGCGACGAGCCTGCGTGAACTCGTTTGTCATGGAGAATGCCAGCGCGGGCTAGCGACGTGCGAACAGTATGTTGATGAAACTTGTAAATTAGCTCACTGATCGCCTCCAAGATCTGCTGTCGGATCGCTTCCTCGTTGCGGCGTAGACGTTGCATCATGCCCGATACTTGAGGTTGATGGTGCCAGACAGTTGCCTGAACAGCGCGTTGGTTCAACTTGCGGAGTTCGGGATCTGACAACGCTTTCTTCAAACAAGCGACGACATCGTCGAGTTCTTCTCGAGTAAAACATGAAGCACCCATCATCGTCATTTATTTTCCGACAATGCCAAAATGTGAGCAACTCTGTACAAGATTCTCTCTTTTGGACGAAAAGAACTTTTTGTGATCGGAGTGATGCCCCGACAAATTCGAATTGGTATGACGTTACCAAAGAAATGATAGCGGTGGCGCGATTTTTCAGGAATAAAAAGTCCAGTCAACGAATCTGGCAGCCCACAAAACGCTTCCGGCTGCGGTGGCAGACCTTCGCTCGCGCGACAAACCCGAATAAATGCGAATCACGCGACTCGGAGAGTCCACGAAGTTACATGTAAATAGTTGTACTGTACTTGTACAAAAATGATGTGTTAGTTTTCCATTGGATGACAAGGAACTAGAAACTTAATGGATCGGTGCTATTCCTTGAAAAACAGCACCTTTACAGTTAGTTTATGGCTTGGACTATGGGTAGTCTCGAATTTTTTTGCCAAAGTGTCCCAAGAAACAAGCAAGGAGGGTTATGGGGCCCAAAGTTTATCAGAAGTAGTTCACTGCCTTCTTTCTGCCAGCCTTGTTGGTGGCCGCAGCTCGAGGAACTTTTCCCTTGTTCAGCAAGATGCTCTTCTCGGGTGTCACTTTCGAGGTCTTCGGTGGATTGGCCGTCAATAAACCTTTGATAGATGCCTTGTATGATTTACTCTTGTTGGTTGGGCGCCATTTGACTCGTTTGTCATCAGAGTCGGACGCCGAGGTGGGAACCACTTCCTTTTGTGAGCTTTCTTGTCTTCCATCTTCGCCCTCTTCTGGTCTCCTAGTGAGATAGTCACCACTTCTTCTTGTACATCTTTGGATTTCATTGGTTTCGTTTGCCGATCTTTTATCTTCTTGTCTTTCGTTGGAGTTGCCGGTGTTCCAATAGAATCCGAGTTTGTGGTCAATTTGTTTGCTTCGTCTTTTCGTTCCTTGTTTTTCTTCCTCTTTCTCTTTGATTGAGGTTCCGTTGTCACTTTACCTTCAGCGTCATCATTAACAGCAGACTTGGTTTCGTTTCGTTTTCTTTTCTTCTCGTCATTCTTTGATGGGGGCGCTGTGTGTTCGTTTTCGTTATTGTCATCTTCAGATCCAGTTTTTCCCGTCGATGAATGCTTACACACATGTGTTGGATCGTCATGATCATGATCGCAAAGCTCATGATGTTCGTGTTCTTCGTCATCTAATGAAATGTCCTTCCCAACCTTTTTCAGACGGCGCATATAATCTTTGTGCATATCATACAACGATTTTCTGTACTTGTCCCTAGTTTCCTGGTCGCTTGCCAGTTCAAAAATAAATTGGGCCAATGTGCCTACGTGAACCTGGTCCATAATGAGCTCCTTCGCCTTTTCGTTAGCCTCATCATCGTTGGTGGCTACTTCTCCAACCACAGAATATTTGTTCAAAAATTTCTCAAGAACATGCTCCATGACTCGCCTCTGCACAGAATCATCACCACCAGCACCCGTTTGGCACATGGCCAAGTAGGGTTCCATGGTGTCCAAGAAGGTAGCTTCGGTCAACGGCATCGGTGCTTTTGCATTGACCTTGGCTAGTTCATCAAGAGCTATATCAATCAAGTGATATCGAAGACCATTGGGTTTTTCATTGAGAACTTCTTCAAAGATGGCATCGTTGAATAAACGAATGATTCCCAGGTTCCAGTGCCGCGTGGCCATATATTTGAAAATCTCACGCAGGTACATTCGTGACAAACTGTAAAATTTATCCACTCGATACTTGTCCATGTTTCCCCATTCCCGTCTGACTGTACGAAAGAAAGTTCGAATGAAAAGTGAAGCTAGGTGGGCTCCCCGACAGTGACGAATCTCAGAATCATCCAGATCCTCCTCATCTTCCTCGCCTTCAACATCTTCTTCATCGTGTTCCATTTCTTCGTCTTCCATTTCATCTTCATCTTCATTTTCATTAGAACCAGATTCATCGTCTTCATCGCTGTCATCCGCCTCCTCCAGGGTATTTACCACCTCCTCCAACGTAACATCAGGGTCGTCACTATCCTCGTCTTCGTCGTCATAGTCATCGCGTTCCTCTTCTTCGCACATTTGAATATATACTTCTCCTGCATATTCATCTTCTTCCTCTGTACCGGCAACACACCACAAGAGTTCAGCTAGATGCTTGGACAACTCTTCTTGTACGGGGGCTTTATCAGCCATGTAGAGTGTGTACCAAAGACCTTTCCATAGTTTTAAAAGATCCATTTCCGATACCCCTCCATTTTCGTTTTCAATGTCACATCGTGCTTTCAAATATTCCTTGAGCTTTTGTACAGCAATGTGTCGCTTGCGTTGATCTGTGCTAGCGAGTAAGCGACCAAACTTTACTTCGGGGCTCATTAGATCTAAGTTGGGATCGACCGTTTCTTTCTTTTTGGTAGACGAACCCAGACCAGCAACACGGACGTAAGCCTTACTTCGAACTTCCATGTCTTGAATTTTGGGATGTTGTGGCCACTTGTTGGTCTCGTTGACTTGCATTCGCTTCTGCCGTTTCGTCATCTTTTTGGCTTCCTTCTTGTCATTCTTGGTCAGTTGTGGAGATTGGGATGCGTTGGAAACCCCATCTCCAGCTGCGGCATCTGCCTCGTTAGTCATGGCCAATCAGGTAATAGTGTACTGAGGAGTTGTGAGGAGATCTAATGCAGCAACAATGCTTCTTTTTGAGAAACTATTGTGGATGCCAAAGTATGTCACAAGGGTGGCGATCCTCGACATCTTGAAAATTCAGTGGCTCTCACAAACTCATGACTGCGGAGCAGAGGGCACTTTAGTGCGAATGACTACGACCGCCAAACTTGAGTCACGAGTCCTTCCTGGCCATCCGTCTCTTCAAAGAAAACATCTACCAGTAGTTCATGATTATTTTTTCGACTTCAACTACTGGTACATATTAACAGTTGGTTGCTTGCACCATATTATCAGGGTAGTTTACCATACGACCCCCTTCCAATCTCGTTCCAATGCCAAAAAAGGGAGAAAAGAAGGAGAAACTGGACGAGTCCACGAAAGTATCCGAAAAGGACACTGGAACGAAGAAAAAAGATAAGAAACGACGCCGTCAGAGTAAGGACGACGAAGAACTCATTTCCAACTCGAATGTAGAGGAGGCATCATCCGAAAAGGAAACGAAACAGAAGAAAAAGGAAAAGAAGTCGGTGGATCCGGTTGAGAATTCTCCCGATGACAAGCAAATGGAAGGCCAGGAGGCGGCGACTGAAGATAAAGAACGTCGTCGATTCGAGAAAAAAGAAGAGCGTTTGACACGAAGAAGAGAAAAGGACGAACTCCTCCAAAAAGTTCCCAAAGTCGATGAAAGTGGCATTGCATACACGAAACTTCAAATTAAACGAATGCTCAAACGTGTCAAGCAAGGCTTGGATCCTGTAGCCACAGAAGAAGAAGAACGGGAAAGATTACGAAGAGAGGCAGAACTTCGCCGCGAAGAGGAAGCCGAGCTTGCCGGAATGATCTACAAGAAAGAAGACAGCGACGATGACGAACCCAATGGTCCCATAGACGAAAATTCTGACAACGATGCTGAAGCAAATAATGTGGACGACGAAGATGACGAAGAGGAGTCACCAACGGCGGATGATGACATGGCGGATGATGACATGGAGGAGAATCACGAGACGATGAACGGTGACGAACAAAGGCCCATAAAGAAATCGAAACGTGCCAAGCCAGTGCCGTCGGACTATGTTTGTCAGGCCTGTAAGAACAAGCATTCACCGGCTCACTGGATATACGATTGTCCCGACAAACAGACGGTAAAAGGTATCAATCACAAAAAGAAAAAAGAACGCGGGTTGCATGAACCAGACTCCCGCAAGGTTTTTGTTTCCGGTTTACCCTTTGACGTGAAAATTGCAGACGTGCAGCAGCTGTTTCAAAGCTGTGGCAAGGTGGCGTCTTGTAGACTTGTCAAGTTTGGTGACACAGGTAGATGCAACGGCCAAGCCTACGTAACATTTGGGAGCGACGAGGCAGCTACCAAAGCACTAACACTTTCTGGCACAAGCATTGATAACTCTAACGACGAGAAGAAAACGAAAGGGAAAAAGGCCGACGCATCGTCACCTAAACGGCGGGAGCTGAAATTGAAAATCTCCCGGGTCTTGAATCGACGACTGACGCAAACAAGCAAAAAGCCTCACAAAAAGCTTAGATCGACAAGCTGTTTCACATCTTACTGTTAGATAGCCACACAGTCATCCTTTAGATAGATAGGGGGCTCACCTTTCGTCGCCCGATGACATGGAGGCAAGTACTCACAATGTAATGATCCCCACACCAATTGCGCCATCCCTTATTCAAGGAGTGGTTGGTAATCATGTGGAAGAGTAGCAGCGAATCCAAGTAACTGGAAACGCAGGAACAGTTTATATTCAGTGGAGGCGAACTCCAAGACCACATCCATGATGACGTCGTGTAGGGTCCTGATGCCATTCAAAGAGTAAAGTACAACCCAGAATGTTTGTAGATTTGTCTCCTTTGACCGTTGAAAACGTTATATCCCATTTTGCTCCTGGTGACGTCACGGAGCTGGTGTCTTCAGATGCAGAAGCACCGCCGATTTTCAACATTCGAAATCAGCTTCACATTATATTGTCAATTCATTTTGGGAAATGAGTCATGTACCATCATACCCTTTTCGCCGCGTCGTTGTAACAGGGGTGGGTGCCATCTCACCTTTGGGTAGTACTTTTGTTGAGACATGGAAGGCACTTTTATCGAACAAGAGCGGCATGTTGTCATTGGAAGAATCTCTGGTCTGCCATCAGGATTTGAGGGCAGACCAACTCGAAAAGGAACTCGCTATTGCTAAACATCTTCCATGTCAAGTAGCAGCTCCAGTTAAGAATATATCGTCGGACAACCGAACGGCACGATTTGTACAAATGGCACTTTTGGCCGGGCAAGAGGCATACAATCATGCAAAGTTGGGTGAGTGGCTGCAACACGGATCTGATGAATCTCAAGAGAGGAAGCAACGAGTCGGTGCCTGTATCGGAAGTGGCATGTCGGGTGTCCGCGATATTGTCGATGCTCTCCGCACAGTCGAGGGACAGGGTCTTCGACGACTGAGTCCTCATTTTGTTCCCAAAGTCCTTGCCAACTCTGCTGCTGGTCGACTATCACTTGAGTATGGCTTGCAAGGTCCAAATCACGCAGCATCGACGGCGTGCGCTGCAGGATCTCATGCCATCGGGGATGCCATGCGGTGCATCCAATACGGCAATGCAGATATCATGCTTGCTGGCGGAGCAGAAGCATGCATTGACCCCATAAGTATGGCTGGCTTCTGTCGACTTAGAGCATTGTCCACAAGTTTCCCACCTGACCAATCCTCGAGACCTTTTGACGAAAAGAGAGATGGTTTTGTGATGGGTGAAGGTGCGGCAGTGCTTGTTCTAGAAGAACTCAACCACGCCAAAGCACGAAACGCTACAATCCTTGCTGAGTTGATCGGCTACGGCCTTTCTGGTGATGCCTTTCATATTACAGCCCCTGATTCAGAAGGCAAAGGTGCTGAGAGGGCTATGCGAATGGCCTTGGATCAGGCTGGAGTCGATGGCTCAGAGGTCGAATATGTAAATGCACATGCTACTTCTACTCCAAAAGGAGACGAAATTGAAGCTCGAGTTATCAATCGAGTCTTCCCCACTGAGAAACGTGATTCTCCCCTTTTTGTCAGTGGAACCAAAGGATCAACTGGCCATTTGCTTGGTGCGGCGGGTGCACTTGAAGCTGCCTTTACCGTCATGTCCTTGGTAGACAAATTTATACCACCGACGAGGAATCTTGAAAACCCTGAAGGTGAAGAAGATTTTGTTCATGTAACAGAAGCCAAGTATGTTGGTTCCTTACGCATGGCTGTTAGTAATAGCTTTGGCTTTGGTGGGACAAATGCGTCACTTGTATTCAAGGCGTATAACGAGTGATATACTTATCTATGGATGATTTTCTCAGAACCCCATGCAACCGATTATCACGCGTCATCGCCATCACTGACTAACATGCACGGGTTCAAATGAACATCGCCAAATCCCTTGCCCTAGAGCTCTCCTATCTCCTTTCATGCTTGCGCAGGAACCTGGGTAGTAGACGATTCTATGGATACCTATATACCAGTGGGTTATTTTGCTGTTTACTAACTATACAATTTTAACTACCTATTTTTACTTTTTTAAGAATGGAGTGGCCTGACCGGACGCCGTGTCCGTAGGCCGTTGCATATTGGTTATGAATTTATACCGCCATGGATATATGTATAATCTTTTGTGGCTTTCAAGCATCGTAGAAGGTAGAAACCCGATTCACGCAACTTCATGCCACTCGACACTCGACGCTGTTGTCAAAAAGCACGATTACTTCACTGTGAGAACTAACAACAAGCAATCGATTCATCACCTATCACCCTGATACACGATTAGAATGAGTAATGACAAGTGGGAGGAGCGCAAACGCCCACCAGTTCGTGAGTCAGCGTCTCCTGCATCGAAAAGAGGGCGTTCTCATGAAACCTTCAAGCTCGAACGCCTCCTCGAATCTGGCACTGACGGGACCACAATGTTTGTACGCTGCAACGATGAAGTCCATCGATCGATGGATTTTTGTCCATTGGCCCAGCGGATCATAGACACATGGCCGGTACAGCGGCTGCGAGATCTAAAGCAACTGGGGACCTCCGTCCTCGTTTACCCATGCGCCAATCACACTCGTTTCGAACATTCGCTTGGTGTAGCACATTTGGCACGGGAGATGTGTCGCCGCCTTAGCGACAGACACCCTGAGTTTGGAGTCACTAGCAAGGATGAACTTTGCGTCAGTCTAGCCGGTTTGTTGCATGATACTGGCCACGGAATTTTCTCGCATCTTTACGAGGAATTTAGAGAGGAAATCAACGAGGAGATTGAACGAGATCCTGAGAAGCGCAAAATCTACAAGGACTTTCCTGAGGCTGAGAAGAATTGGACCCACGAGCGCTCCTCTCTCATGATGGTGGACGAAGTTCTACGAGCTCTCGGGCTCTGCATCGATATGCGAAAGGAGAACCTCGATAAACCTCTCATGCAAATCGGAGACGGTCTAGCTGCTGATACAGTTCGCTGCCACTGGGACAACGCCGATGGCGATGAACAAATTCTCACAAATCGAGATTGGATCTTCATCAAGGAGTGCATTTATGGAGAGCCCATCCCAGAGGTGATGCAGCATTGGAAACTCAACGAAAGAATCGGACGAACTGATCCAAAACTCGAGTGGCTCTATGACATTGTTTCGAATCGGCACAATGGGATCGATGTAGACAAACTAGATTATTTTGCTCGAGACTCGAGGCGTGCCCTGAATGAGTCGGGCAACGTTGACATATCGATCATAAACGAGGCTTGGGTGGCCTTAGCTGACTGCTCTAGCCCCAATTGCTCACAGTGCAAAACCAAGCAGTATCACTACCAGATATGCTACCCCAAGAAATGCGTATCACGAGTCATTCAATTTTTCAAGAACCGAATTGCCCTGCACGAAGCAATCTATCAACACAAGACGACTTGTGCTAGTGGATGCATGGTCATCGATATTCTCAAGCTGGCCGATCCATTTTTCCTCCTGCAGACAGAAGATCCCAATGTTCGGCTACCGATCAGCAGAGCTTTTTCAAATCCACACTCTTTCGAAAGACTTCGAGATTCAATCATTGATGAAATCGCGAACTCGTCAGCACCTGAGCTGGCGCCTGCAAGGGACTTGGCAAATCGATTTCGAAGACGCCAATTGTATAGTAAGTGTCGTGTTACGTGCAAGTGAGTTGCTTATCGCATCGCATTGCTTAAATCTGACTATGATCGCGTTGTTGAATGGTGACAACAGAATTGAGCAGCGAAAAAGTGCTTCATCTCGATGACAAGAAGCATGCAGCGCTCTGGAATAAAGCGAGATCAAATCCGGAGCACATAATTCGAGAGATATGCTCCATCGAACCGAAACACGACAACATGACGACAGGTGTCGTGACCAGGCTTGGGGAGGATGATGTCATAATTAAATGCAGCTCATGGCATCAAGGGCGAAAGGATAAGAATCCAATCAACTTTGTTCGCTTTGTCAAGAAGGACCTTCCGTCTTTTGCGAAAACGAAAGCTCACGATCGTTGCCCCCTGGCCGAAAAAGTCGACGCACTTGACTACAACCACCTAATTACCGTAAAGTTCCAGAAGTGTGTCATCCGTGCGTACTGCAGAGACCCCTCCAAGAGAGATCTACTTTCGCATGCATTTGAGGCCTACTGGGAACGTACGGTAAAAGATAGTGTATCCAACTGCACACAAACTCCTTTGGTGAACTTTTCAATGAATTTCGGACATAACGACGCCTCTGACGAGTCTGACAACCCTGACTATCACGAAGCTGATACTAAAGGTCCAGTTCAACTCAGCCAGGACTCTTGTGATGAGGATGAAGTCTACACACCTGTAAAGCCATCCGCATCCCGCAAGCTACAAATTGCGAGTCCTTCTCCTATTCCAGTGCGTCGACGATTCGAGTGACGACCATTCGAAAATTTGACAACCTCAGGGGTTTCGTTTGGACCTACAACGATATTTCTCTTCAAATTTCTTTGTGGATCGATTTTTTATCAATTCCACTTGTAAAACCTATCGAACTTCAAGCTGGAAAACAACAATAGCGATAAATAAGATCTATAGCTTGGATGTATCGGTGAGAGCCCAGTTCCTATGCCGAAACTTGAATCTGTAGGTTACCCACTGTAACGTCATCGTAAAGTGTAACACTTGCTGCCCCAAATGGATCTGCTTTGAAAGTTTCTGCTTCCCTAATATTCAACGGTCCACCTGAGAGAACCACACCAATGCCTTTCTCGCGCTTGTGCTTAAGTTGGGCGAAGAGCTTTAAAGGCTTGATGGCATCTGTTGTATCTCCAGCGAGGGGAATTGGACCCGTTTCGATTTGAAGCAGCATGAATGGATATAGCGGCTCGGCAAAAAGTCCCCAAACCCACAGACCATCCTTTCGATCATTCGGGTCTTCCGATAGTTGCCAACGGCTAGAAACAATCTTGAAGCTTGGTTCATCGGCCGTGCTGTACACTTGTTTGAGTACACCCTGTGGAGGTTCGTAGCCAACTTCTTCGATGAACTGCACTTTTGCCGAAAAAAGTTCATCTACCTTTTTGTCGTTTTCCGTCGGTACAGATTGCAACAAGAATCGCAAATCCCATGTTGTCTCTTCTGTCAGTGTCGTTTGGGCTGAAGCGGATAATGATGTAAAGACTTGTGGGGATTGTTTCAAAGACGACGATAAGCAAGGAGAGGTGAAACTGGAAACGAAGGAAATCAACCAAACAGAAAGAATGATCAAGGCTTTGGCCAAAGACATTTTCCTTGGTTGGTGTAACTACCGGTACGCTATGGTCAAGATCTTGATGCTACCCAAACCTTGCACTAAACGTTAGTTATACTTGAACAAGATTCCACGTCGTCATGATCGACCTTTCAGACTCACTCTTGGCTGCAGACCCGGATCTACGAGAGATTACCGCATAGATTGACGATTGAAATAGTAGCCCCATATCTCACTACTACTGGCAGAACATACATAGTCATAATCACGAGCCCCTGCGTAACCATGATGCCGTCGAAAGTTAGTAGAAAAGTACATCTATTATCTTGTGAGAAAACCTATTAGGTGATGATTCCGGGCTCAAAATAGCTCAAAGGATCGCCACATAACATTGACATTCTACATTCTAGCGACTTCAGTTTTGAATCAGTCAGTGTTGACATTCGTCTGGGTTGAGAGACTCATGGCTTGAACCGGGAAACCTGTTCTCACAAATGTAAAACAAGAAAATGTCTGAAATATCGTGTTGATAATCTACTGAACATTCACCCTATATCACTATTTTTCGACATGGGTATCGCATTGAATACCACTATCGCATCTAACCGGTGCAGTTCTGTCGCATGAACCTCGACTTTAAAAGAAGGTGCTTTGATGTACGTGGTCAACTTTTGTGTGACATTTCAATATCAGTGGAATTGTGAAAAAAATAATTGATTCCATGGTTTTGTACCTATTGCTCCTAGCCAAATGACCAACTGCTATATTTTAGTTACTACCGTGTGAAGTAGAGGAGTAACTTGCGATAATGGCTTTTCCATGTTGATTTTAGGACTTGTCGCCAGTAATTGCTTCACAGATCATATTAATAGTTTCTTCCATTTTGTTAATTTCCAAGCGGAGGCACTTAGAATTGAGACAATTCCTTTTGACCATCTCCTCACATTCTTTGATCCGATTTGTTTTAACAGTGACCATACCAGGAGTCAACAGTGGGATATCTGGTTCTACAGGATTGACTGTCACGTGCACAAGGTCAGAATTGATCCTTATGGATTCTCGGACAAGGCGCTCAGTCGCCATGGTTCTTTGTTGAGTATATCCCCCAACCAAATACACAAGAACATCGGCGGACTTCAAAACGTCGTCTTGCCATCCAACCCAATCCTGTCCAACAATATCTGTCAGATCGCCGCCGTCCCAATCTCGAAGTTTCACATGGGGATGCTTGGAAAGATACAACAAACCGAGATGGCCAAAGTCACTGGACACTCGGGAGGGCGTCGCTGCTAGGAATGCATTTCGTGTAAGCACAGTCACGTCGTGATCAGAAAGTTTGGGGATGAGAGCACGCCCCAGCCTACCCGTCCCACCGGCAATAACAATGTTCAAAGCAGAAGCAGTCGCAATAACGACCGCTGCCAATGTAATCACTAAGCAAGAAGGTAGCAGAAATCGATGCATTGACATGGAAAAGTGTTCTTTTGTGATCTACCTTACCAGATGCACCCCTCAACCAAACACCGATACTTGTTGACTTCAGAGGGGAAGACAAATGATTTGATTGATTGTGGAAAGGAGTCGAAGAAACGGTGGGTCGTCGTCGTCATCGGCTTCGACTTGGTCGACTTAGTCAAATTCGACAACCTTACCGTGTTTCTCTCGTTGAACTACTTTTACCAGTCTTTATAATGTTGCTCCAAAACGAGTTCAGCAAATGCGGCGGTTTACTTTTTCAGCTTATTGAGGCGTACTTTTAGCTTTTCGGTCAGTTTCGTGGGTTTGTTTTGCTTCTTGTCCCTCACCGCAATTTGACGTTTGGATTCGTTCTTTCCTGTTGGGCCAAAACGTAAGGCGTTAATGAACAAGATAACCAAAGAGCGGCCAGGAGTTTAGCATAAAAACGTACCCTTTTCAGAAATATCCGTAAGAGAAAATGCGACACCAGAGTTTAACGCTTTGGAAGCAATTAATCTTTCATTCTTTCGGTTGATAGCTTTCGTAGTCGATGCGATGTCTCGGTTCTTTTCAACTGATGCGTTCCCCTTCTTGGTCGTCTTTACTGCCTTGACAGCTTTTCTTTTCTGAGCACCAGCTGATTTTTTGGGCTTTCCAAGCTTGTGACTTCCTTGTGCCATTGTTGAGATTACAAGCGTCCGTAAAGGAGAAATATCGTCTTGACACAAGCAATTCCGATTTTTCTGTGATTCGAAAAGGGCCGCGCACTGCAAGCGATGGTCGTAAAGGGATCGTCTGGCCTTCCGTTCTCCGCTCATGGAAACCATCGATGGCCGCCGACGGGGGGAACACCATCAAATTAAATGAAAGGAATCCATCTTGTTGAACGCCGCACAGTTACCCTCACTGTCGCAACAATCTACGTTCGTCAAACTTTTTTTAGAAAATGATTATCCCAGTACGATGCTTTACTTGTGGAAAAGTGATTGGGAACAAATGGGAAACATATCTAAGTCTTTTGCAGGCAGATTTCTCGGAAGGGTATGTGAGAACTATTTTTCTTCCATCGTCATGTTGAAAATCGAGTTCTTCATCGTACCTCATTTCATCCTTTGTTTTCTCTTCTTGTGTTGTAATTTTTCGGTATTTTAGTGATGCTCTGGATGAATTGGGTCTCAAGAGATATTGTTGCCGAAGAATGCTGTTGACACATGTGGATTTGATCGAGAAATTATTGAACTACAATACAGAGAGTGCGGACGTGGCGGAATCGTAATTCTACATCATCATATGGTCCATTCTCCCTTCATCCGTATAAAATTGTGGAAGAAGATTGTATTTGGGTATTATTTTGATTTTTCAAGCCAACCGTCAGACTCTGTCATTGAAGCAAAGAGAATAAATATGTTCGCTGGAAATGGGTACCGGCAGCATTGTCACAGTCACGACAACAGGCACGATGGCTGTCATCCTTCTTTCTTAACTTAAAAGTGAATCTAACAACGATTCATTTGAAGTAGTCACGTGCAAGAGCAGCAATTCCTACTGTTACTTTGTCGCTGATAGATTAAAATGGACGACTTTCAAGGGATGGATGATCCAAACGGTACTTGTCGTTTGTGTTTTGATGAGGTCAAGGGTCTTGCAAATATAGACTTTGTGATGTAGACCAAGGTCAACAGGATTGTACCTGGTACATCAAAAGTCAAAAGGTTGGTGTGTACCTGGTACTAACTGTAAATCTGGCTAAATCAGGGTAGATCGTGCGACTGATCGGACCACTTTGAAGCTTGAAGGGGAATGGTTTGGTTGGTCGACAAAGCACGACCTATTGGTTGGAGGATCGAGTGGTTTGGTATGCTTACGTCATCACTATTTATAGCATGAAGTCCCACCTTGTATGTAGCTTTTGTGTACGACACGTCTTCGACCTTCGCACGCCGGTCCATGGGAACCGACCAGTGGATGGCTGTCCGCCTCACGTTTTTGCGTCCACAGCAAAGCACAACAGCGAATTGCAACGGAGCGGCAAGCAGAGTGCAGCACCAGCACTAGCAGCATCCATTGCCTCAGTGCTCCCCAAGGGTCACATCCATTGACTCATCGTTTACTATCCATTGTATAAATCCCATGCATGATACTGATGAATTCGAATCTAGTGACCACGAAAATGCAACAAACAGAAGCGTAGAGGCCAAAGACACAGATTTGAAGAGCAACGGAG
Source organism: Nitzschia palea (assembly GCA_019593585.1). Lineage (NCBI taxonomy): Eukaryota > Bacillariophyta > Bacillariophyceae > Bacillariales > Bacillariaceae > Nitzschia > Nitzschia palea. The sequence goes on along the minus strand of SWEM01000024.1, from coordinate 8,170 downwards.
AGTTGAGTAAACAAGCAGTGAAATCAACTAGCGGGGATAGTAGCGAGGGTTCAGCAATGGAACAAAACAAGAAGAATAAGGGACTGGGTGACGACGATGTTGAAATGAAAGACTCCAATAGCACGACTGGAAAGACTAATGGCAAGAGGGAATCTGATAACAATAATCTAACAGCTCCTCCAAGTACTGCTGCATCGGAGGCTGATGATGATGAAATGTACGACTCAGATGGAAACGAGAAGGATGACGATTCAGACAACAACAAGAAAAAGGAGGGTCCAATGGTATTTCCATAGGGGAACGCAAGACAACAGAGGCATCGTCTGGAAATACGGCATCAGGAATCGCTGCAACTAATGGTCCCTCCCCACCACCGCCTGTTTTGAGGGGAACCCTCTCGTTCAACTTGGAGTTACGCCGTCATTTAATACGTGGAATGTGGAACTATGAAAATTCAAATGCATTTCCACCCCAACGCTTTGAACTCCTCAGAAATTTGGATCCTGACGAAGACGCGACAGTGCTCCCCAAAGACGGTGAATTTCATGGTTCGTTTAGCTTGGCTTATTTCCATACCACATCCAAGGGAAAGCAAAAGGAACGCAGCAAAGTTATTCCAGAATCTGGTGTCAATATCAAGTTTACAAAAATAGAGGGTAAAGATGACAGTTACAAAGTTGACGGAAAGGGAACGAATCAATTTGGAATCTTTCATATCAATGGCACTGCTATCGCTAGTGCGCACGATGATGGGCAGTACAATATTGTCTTGAGAAAGAGATACGAGCCCTCCTCACAACCAGCAGCTGCTCCTGCTTCTGTGGCGCCTGACGGCACAAAAGTGAAGAAGAGGAAGATGGGAGGTGTCGCTGTTGCTACCGGTAGTGTTGTGGAGGACCAAGAAGTGGATGAAGGCCCTCTTCCGGCGCCATCACAGTCTTACGAGAAAAATGTCGTCTGCTTGAGAGGACAGCTTTATAAAGAAGAGTCTGAAGAGTTGGGTTCTACCGAGGTTGTTCACAGGATCCACGGCATGTGGTCGTCCGGTTTGGATCTTGTTCTTGCCGACCCCCAGAACGTTCGTGGCCTGTGTAATCGCTTCGAGTATGAACACAAAAGCTCTGTCCCTAGTGCAGCATATCCTGTCTCTGGCCGTTACTCAGGCTGGTTCGACTTAAACCTCGAGGACGGGTCAAAGAAGAAGATTGTTGAAAAAGATGTTACTCTTCGCTTTCGAAAAAACAATGCGGGATATCACAACGTGGAAGGAAGAGGAAGCAATGCATTTGGAAAATACACTATTACTGGCACTCTTACAGCGGACAATATTATCACAATTTTTCGACACTTCCAAGTGAAGAAGATCAAAGCTGCTCGACCGGTTACGTCGGCTCCTCCACCGATAAATGCCCCTGGACAGAGCAGAAGACCTTCGTTGCCAGCTGTTCCAGATCCACAGTTAAAGCTCGAAGAGGTATCGATTCCCCCGGGGGACGAGCCGATGGAAGCTTTTCGGCCTCCAGATCAAGGAACTTATTCTGCTGTTTCAAGGGGCGTTCTCCGACTAAACGAAGATGGTTCTTTGAGCTGCCAAGGGAAGTGGGCTGTAACACGAGAGCACTTTACTAATGGCCAAACAAGCAACTTCACTTTTCGGCTTGAGTCACACTTCGTAGCCGAAGCTTTAAAAAATCGAATGGTCGTCAATTTCCTCTGGACTCTGAAATGTACAAGGGATCCTTCCAACTCAAGAAAGGTGGAACGCGGTATCAGACCGTCATTGATCAGCAGATCGTTATGAGATTCCGAAAGAACACTGCAGGCTCATTTAACGTATACGGTAAAGGTGTGAATGCGATTGGTATTTTCAACCTTACTGGCACCCTCATAATGAGTGGGAAGTCAGGAGGACAAGTTGAAGTTTACAGAATGTATCCTCCCGAACTTCTCGCACCTTCACCGGCACCCAGTAGCGCTCCGGTCGCATCTAAAGCTCCACCATCATCTGCGGCGGTTGCACCAGTTGCGTCACCTTCAGATGATGGTCTAGAAGGTTCCGCTGGTCTACCGGGACCCTTGCGTGGAGGATTGACAAGGAGAGAGTCAACACGACTAGTAAAAGTGCCATCGCGCCTCGAAGATGATGACCCAGATGCAATACTACAACGAACTATGGATAAGTGTAATTCCATACTTCGTTTTATTCGGGAAAAAGATGTGGAACGTGGAGCGTTTTTTAGTGAACCTGTGGATCCTGTGGCACTTGGGATTCCAACGTACCATCAAGTTATTTCCGAGCCGATGGACTTGAGGACTCTCGCTCGAAAGATGGATGCGAAAGAAGTGGATTCTCCCGAGGAATTCGCACGCCTTGCTCGGTTGGTCTTCGAAAATGCCATGACGTTCAATATAGAACCGACCCATTCAGTTCATCAGGCAGCTCGCAATTTGTTGATCCTCTTTAACCAAAAGTACCGTGACGTTGAAAGAATGATTGTAAATTTACGTAAAAATCAGAAGGATGATGACGCCAAGAAGAAGGGCAAGGATGAAAAGAAACGAAAGCGGGGTGATGACACGAGAAGTCTAAAACGTCGTCGGTTAGATGAAGTTCAGGAAATGGCTGCTTCCCATGCTGCCACGATGACGGCCCTCGCAGGCTCTGTCCCGCGCGACCCGAACTCGAACGTAACAAGAAATGAGTTTAGTATCATGGTTCAGATGATGACACAATTACAAGAGCAACTGCTTCAAACCTACACTGCACTTGCTGAACTATCGTCGGATGAGCCTGGCAGCGGGGCCATGCAATCCGAGGATGATATGCTGCCAGCAGCACCCGTCGTGCAGTCAGATATGTCAGTGACTTCGTTCCCCGAGCGAAAGAAGACGAAGAAGGCCGAACCGAACCCAGTGGAGACACTTGCAACAGAAGAAGAAGTGGAACCACTCTCTTTACAGGAACAAGAGCTCCTAACTGAGACAATCAATGAGCTTCCAACGGAGCACTTGCATGGGGTAATACAGATCATTAGAGAGGCCGCCAAAATCTCGGGCGAAGAGGAGGAGATCGATCTCGAGATTGATCAACTCGATGCGGTCACACAGCGAAAGCTTTTGCGACACGTTTCGAAGGTAAGATCTGTGTGTCTTTGTCACTTTTACATGTTGATTGATAGGCTGACTCCCTCTTGTGCCAATAGTTTATCAAGCAACCGAAGCGACAAAAAACAAAGACCGCAAAGAAGGCAAAGGCACCGGCTTCGTCTCAGTCAAAGAAAGCAGAGGCTCCGGCCAAAAAGACTAAGGCCCGACCACCAGCAAAGAAAAAGGATCCAGATTCTTTCTTTGCCTTTGGAGGCCAGGAAGACAGCGATAGTGACTCAGAGGGGGAGATCACGTCGCCGCCTCCGGCACCTGCAGCTGAAGTCCCCGAAGTTCCTGCCCCATCGACCTCGGTGACTAAAGATTTTAGTCTAGGAGAAGGTTTCGGTGGCAACGGCGACGAAGATGACGACAGCGAAAATGAAGATATCGAGCACGCGGCTGTGGCTGCGACCTGGACCATTGCACAACCTACCACCTCGAATAAGGCCGAGGCCGACGATGACGACGGTTGGGCTGGCGCGCGGGAAGCTGCAGCGATTGCAAAAGTCAGAGAAGAGGACAAGAAGAAGCGGGAGGAGAAAATGAAAGCAGAAGCCGAACAGCTAAAGAACCAGCGACTTGCCGATGCTGTTGCTCATGGCGAAGAAATCAAGGCACAGCGACAGGCTGAAGAAGAAGAAGAAGCTCGGCAAAGAGAGTTGCAAGAGAAGGAGGCAGAAGAACAACGACGAAAAGCTCGCGAAGAAGCCAGGGCCCAGGCACAATCTGTTGAACAGACTGTTGATCTTGATATTCAGCGTGATATCATGAAGCAATATGAGCAAAGCTTCTTGGACAAGGAGATGGGAAGTGCCAGCCCATCCTCTGACTTTGGGTTCTAAACAACTGGATCACTAGCTGCAAGTACGTGTGAGTGATACGGCGAGAAACAGGGCATCATCTCGTGGTTTGTTAAGGTCAAAATAGCTGACTATCAATGAAACCGGCCTGGCAACATCATGCCTACGACCAACGAATAGCAGGGGCATGATGCATTTGAAGTATCACCACAGAGACAATTTAACAGACGTAGGGAAATAACTGTTTACACAAGTGGCCTATTTTTACCTACAAACCGAGCCACTCGAGTTAGATTGCGTCGTTGTACACAGAAAAGTTGTCACGGATTGTGTGAGAATCGCTAAAATCCACCTTGAGCGACTTCGAATCTCGTAGCTGTGCCTGTATGCAAGGCCATTTTATTACGTGATACGCGGTTTTGTGAGCAGTCTATGTGACATGTGTTCAATAATATTTGGACGTAAGACCGTTAATGACGTTATTAAGCGATGGGCATCTCCACCCACTGCTATATCTATGTCATAGCCTCATCATCACCGCCCTTCACGAGGATCCGCCTTTCATCTGGTCTCGTATACTATCGTCAACACAGGAACTGAACTGGGAATATTCTTTCATCACTTACAATCTCTCCGTCGCAATATCAGGGGGTTGTTGAAATGAAGCATTTCCAACGTCCATTCATCTGTTTAATATCTTTGCTATTTGTGTTGTCCCCAGTTTCGGCTGTAGAACAACTATCACAGGATGTCATCGCCGCTACGCAGCCCCTACATCGAAATATTGATAGTTTAAGAGAAAAGCTTGATGTTATGGAGGCAAGACACGAAACACTGGAGGCTGCAACTGAACAGTTCCGATTGAAGGTCAAATCGTTGAATGAGAAATTGATAGAAGAAAAATCTCGATACGACTGGCTGACGAAAGCCAAGGCCGATCAAGAAAAGAAAGACAACGAACTGATTGAAAAACTGAAATCTCGCGTTGAAGCAATCCAGAATGCAAAGGTTGCGATGGAGAAAGAATACGAAAACAAATTGATCGAAGAGAGAAAGAAGCACGAGACAGCGATGGCCAATGCGAGGAAGGCATACGAAACAGTGCTGGGTAGGCGAAAAAAAAACATACGAAGCGATATTGCAAGATGAAAGAAATAAACATTTGGATTATGAAATCAAGCTTACAAAAAAGATCGAAGAGATTGAACTTCAACAGGATCAAATTAAGATCCTAATGGATGAACAAGCTGAGCTTCAAACATCTTCTCGAATTCAGGGTTTGAACCTGTCGTCTGTCAAAGCGGAGAATGAACAGCTTCGTGAACAGTTGCTACACCTCCAAAGTGAAGTACGACAACTAGAGATTGATCTTGAGAAGGCGCGATGGCGCCCACCGTCTTGGAAAGACATTGCAGAGTCCGATGCAGCAACCGCTACAGTCGATGTCCTGTTTGAATGTTGGGAGTGGCTGAAGGATGATGTCGTGCCTCATTCTCTAGAGCGACTCTCGGATATTTTGAAAACAATAGGGCGCAATGGCATGACATTCCTTGAGGAAGCAACTGAGTACTTCAAGGGGGGTCGTGCTGCCCTTGAGTCAAACTATGAACAACTGGACGGGTCTACGTGGACACTTCTAAGGCGAACCTTGAATTTCTTCGTGGGAGCCATCGACGATGCCTGGCTTCGAACTTTATCGTTCGCAGCTCGGATCTGGGGAGAGAACTTAACTCCAATATTGGAACCGTATTTAAGCAAGAATCCGATGAAATTCATAATTCAAGTCGCTTCAAAATTAACCGAGATCCACAACGCGATGGCTTCAACATTGGAGTGGACTGCCGCAGCCCTGTCAGCGCATTACGTGACCAACCTTGGAGGTTCTCCTGGCCACTGGTTCTACACAACATGCATGTGCACAAAAGATCACAGTCACCGAATCATTCTCTTGCTGGAAGTTGCTCTTGGTCTCCTTGCTTTGGATGTATCGTTGACATCTCTGAGAAGGTCACGCAAGAGATTTGGTGGGGGGAGACGGATCGCTAAACACCACCACCATTCGGTTCTCCACCCAAAGGGACCTGTACCAAGTGCAAGTTTACTGCGAACAGCAGGAGGTTACTCCCTTCGCCAGCCGTAGACGACGAGGTTTTACTTTCGTTACTTTTTCTGTAAACTAGCCGCGATTTTCGCCTCCTCGGCCAATCCGTTGACCCCCCTTCCCTTCATAGCATAATACTAGGATACAGGTAGTTTTGATTAGTTCGGGCTAGTTTCAATTTTTACGTGTGGTGATCGCGATGGGAAATTGCACGTCTACACGACCGTTGTAACGGTTATCCATGACTGCCTGCAAACTGCAGTGTGCCAGTTGTTTTTTCCAAAAATCTTGTTGTTCATGGACCTGGTACGACGATGAGTCTCGTGCCAACACCTCTCTCAGACGGTAATGATACTTTCCCTGATGCTGATAAAGACAGCGGGCACCGTGGTTCTCTGAAGCAATACGTGAAGTGGTTAGATAAAGAGCCCCTAAAGGCTCGGTGTATAACTGCGGCCATTGTGGGAGCATGTGGTGCTGTCTTGGGGTCACGAACGATACCAAAGTCACCACGCCACACTTCAACCATCGATTGGATAGAAGTTGTCACATTTGCACTCCATGGGGGACTTATTGCCGGACCGTTGTCTCATTATGTGTAAGAAGGGCTGGTTATCCCTGATGGTATCTTTGTTTCCCCGCCAGCACTCACAGAAGACTTTCGCCTGGTGCAGGAATATGTTTGCCGAACAGCACTTTGCCGATTCTCCATCAAATGCAATCCTTTTTGATCAGATTATAACTCAACCACCCCAGCTCTTCATGATGTTCACGTTCCTGGAGATATCAAGAGCAGCACTATCCTCTATTCCACCTGCGATCAGCCGATCGTCTCGTTACCTAGGTAGTTCTGTGGCTGATTGTTGGAAATTTTGGCCGCTGTCCATCTATCTTTTGTGAGTAACAATATCAGTGCCTTGCTCGGCAATGACGTCAGTTCTCATTGTGTGATGCTCACTGAACATGGTCATAACATGCCCAGATCAAAAGTCTGCAAGAAAAGACGACACTACCTAGCAGCATTAAACTTGTGTTCTGTGGCATGGGCTGCTCACCTAGCAAAGCGACGATCGCGCCAAACATGACCAGACTGCTTAACTGGTACGACAATTCTTTTACTGTTTTTAGTTACTGCATGCTTGACCTCGACCTCACAGTGTCGGGACATGAATTTACAATCGCCAGCCTAGAACCAGCTTCAAGGCGTCAACAGGGAGTCGGCTTCAATGATATGTCGGGTCATGTCCAGCTCATCAGCCCCGGGATGCAAAATAGTGTACACATGGCAGCGTCAAGAATTGATGGATGTATAGGAAATCCTTCATATCTTTAGCCACATAGAGCATAATCACCGAGTGCTATTCAGCTATTATACAACGAAATGGTGACAGCAGTCAACAGCGTCATGATTCAGAATGCAGGCATACTAAATGCTCGTAGTGACCTAGAAACTACCGGTGCTGAAGATTTTATTTACGGGGGCAACACTGTAGTTCATATACACTTGTGTCACTCGAAACGATCAACAGTAAAAAAATAAACCAAACGAAGATGACGCATCTACTAGTACCAGGCAGTGAGAGAGATGTCATTCAGGAGGAGGAGGAGGATGCCGGAGAGGAACAGTCGTCGGCCACCACGCAGTCCCTGATTATTCCGATTACATCGTCGACGACGGAACAGGGGCTCTTTATTGAATTTTTTCCAGCAGAAATGCCCGACACTCCTTCCTCGACCCTTCTTAAAGTACTCAAGGATGAAAATGCTCCACTCAATGTTTGGGCCAATGCTCCCTTGCTTTATATTCAACACAAGCAGCATGCCCGAGAGGCCTCGGCGATTTTCAAGTGGGTCGTGAACGAATGGAGGGAACTCAAGAAGAACGGGTTCGTTTATTTGCCTCGGCAGGTATTGCCCATTTAACTGAAGCGGATCAGTCCATGGATCGGTCCGAACGGATCCCAAGGAGAATTAAGAAGTATGGCCGATAATCGATTAACATTTCGTCGACGGAGGATAACCTCTACCCCATGACGTGGATGGGAAAAGGTATGCTCAATCTAAGTGCGGGAAGATTAGAACAAGCCAAATTCTTCTTTGATACGACTTTAAAAGAATGTGG
>SWEM01000249.1:0-42406 GCA_019593585.1 Nitzschia palea | reverse complement strand
CAAGATTTGGTATCTAGAGCCAGCGTCTTTTGACCATGACGTTTCATCAAGGCACTGTGGGTCAAAGTGCTCAAAGGTTGGTCCATAAATGTCCTTGGCCGACCATTCCATGATATCTTTGGGAAAGGGTTGTACATGAGAAAAGTCATCTTTTCGGCCAATAATTGTAGATTCATTTGCGGAGAGGAACTATTGAATCCAGTTGATATTCTCCTGGGTTACTAACTGTAAGGAGACGTGGTGGCAGGAACAGACTGTGTTGAAATCACCCGTGACGAGCCCTCGTCTCGTTTGCACACACTGTTGGATCATTTCTTCGTATGTTTTTAGTGATTAACTTGCTTACTGTTAGTAGCATTTTTGCGTTCCTTCTCCTCAAAGAGCAAGTAGACGAGTCGAGTGAAATTGGCACCCTTGGTTCAGTTGTTGTGCCAACCGACTGGCTTTGTTAGTGCTTCCTCAGGTCAATCTATCTTGACGACACTCTAGTTGTTGGTATAGACTATTCACCATGCATGGTTAAAATCAAGTTTGATGTAGAAAGAATTCTAAAGATTACCAGTAGAGTGCGTACTATTGAAGAGTAATATCAAGGCCGCCTAGTACTAGGGAAAACTCGAACTCTAGATTGGTTGATATTTTTTCATATTGACAGTGAGTTCATGGCTTTTTTCTGCGTCGACAAGTACCCAGGTACTTGTGTAGGGACCGTCATCTACCGGTAATTGACTGATTTGGAAAGATATAAGATACACATTAATATCGACACTAGAACTGAAACTACCGGTACTGCAATCAATTCTGGGTCATTGCCTCTTCGAAGGAACAAGGAACGTATCGTACCGGTACTTACTACTAACGTTAGTGTATCTTAATGTTAGTAGCGACTATACTTTGGTACCTGCTGATCCCCGCCGGTACTTTGAACAGTGCGTTGACCGGTTAAAAGATTCGTAGGAAGTCATCGTGTTCTTGTATGTGTTGGTCCACGTCCCACCTTTTTTACTATGGGAAAATGAGAACGCCGGCACCTTGCCACCATATCGCGGCTGGATGCCGTGATGATACAAGCACGAGTGGTTTGAGAATATAACTGTAAAACCACACACTAGAAAGAGCACCAGCTATCCCAATGGAAAAAAAGTTTTGCCGATACCAGTAGAGAGATAGAAAGGAAACGATTGAATAACAAAGTACATAATAAAGTGAGCACAAACGATTAATGATACCATGAAGCGTCCCTCGATGATGGCTGGTGCATGTGCCGTTGGGATGGTTCTGGTGGCCCATCTCGAAACGACAACGTGGTTGGTCGAGGCTGATTCAATGGTGTCGACTCAGCAACAACAGCGATATTACGACATGCAAAAGTTTCACACAACGACGAAACGACAGCTATTTGCAACGGTATGGGATGGAACGGTTCAGCAACCAAAGTTCTTTCACAACCAGGAACGACGAGAACAACAACAATACGTCAACAACAACGATGACGCCATTGACCATCCTGGCGAAGATGAAGATGAGATTGATTGCTCCCTGTTTACCAACTTGGATGATCTTCCCCCCGTTTGTCAGCAGAATCAAGCAGAACAAGGCACTAATTATTATCCAGTGGTAGGTGATGGTGGTGGTGGCGGTGGCGGTGGGGCGACACAGGAGCAAACCCAGGGACCTTATGCTGCTGGGGATGCTAGCACGGCGTTGGGGACAATGCCTACTGGAGATGCTGCCCAAACCACGTATATTTATAATACCGTTCGAGTCCAATTGAGTCTCGGAATACACATGTTGGACCAAATCACGGAACAAAGAACCGAGCTTTTGCTTTGGTTGGTCATCCAAGTGGTCAGTGTCCTGCTAGATCGATATTCCCCCTTTGACGTCTATGCTCCGAGCAATGGCGAGGGATTCATGTACATGGAATCCCATACGGGACAAGGCGATGGATATACTCAAAGCAACGGTAGTACGTATGCTGGAACGTACGAGGATACTGGGGATCAGCAGCTTCTTGCCACTCTGTTCTATTCCAGCGTTGCCACATGGGATTCCCCGTATTGGAATTCATGGTTGGAAACGACCATGGAGTACGTGGCCTTTTGGCCCAATGGACAGCCCGTGGTGGAACCAGCGTTCTTGGAACAAATCGAGGACGCTTCTCGTCAAGTCATAAATATGACAGTGGATGCTCTCAAATTTTGGAATGAGCTGCAGAACCAAGATGAAAATGGAGAGTTTATATTAAAAGATGGATGTTCCTGGCAACAACTAGGTACGGCACAAGAACCCAAGCCCTGCTGTTTTCTGTTTCTTTCTGTTCTCGCTAATTGAAAAAGCATCTCTTCGTCCGCTCTTTCGACAGATGCTCCAACGATTATCGCAGTGGCCAAGATAGGAGAAGAGTACGAGCTAGAATCCTTGGGGGTTGGCAAAGCCGCGCCTGGCACCAATGCATCCGATTCTCAATCATCGTTTGGGAACCGTCAAGTTCCCTTTGAACCATTGACTACAGAATGGAGCATACGAGAGTGGTTTGGTCTCGGCTTGTGTGTCTCGACCATGGCCATCGTTACGCTACTAACGCTGGTGGCGTCGAGAATACAACGCCGCGAGGCGACAAGACGTGCCTGGGGACTCACCGAACACGGAGTAGGAGAGTTGCTCAATGTAGGATGGACATATCATCAAGAAAGAAATGGGCAGTTGTATCTCAAGCTTTTTGACAAGGGGCGAATCGGCTATACCGATGACAACTCCGTACTACGAGGGGAAGCATTCTTCGCAACGGCGATTGCCGAGGTTGCCACACCATCGGCTACTACCGCATCGCCAGAATCATGATTATCCGTGAGTTCTTAAAACAGCACCGTCAATGCACCTCTTGCTTCTCAATGCAAACGCGCGGGAATCCCAAAACGCTTCCACCCAACGGACCGTTAATGGAGACATCGACACGAATGGACTCTATTGGACTGTTAGGAACAAGTTCCACAATACAATTTGGCAATCACGGCAATCGTTTCTTCCCGGGAAAGACAGAAAGGACCTTTCACGACCAAAAAGTGGCCTGATGACCTGTTCCATCCCTTCGTTGCAAAAAGTCCACACAAGACAGTGAACTACCGGTAGTTTACTCCAAACTGCATCCTGCAGGACCATGCCTTTATTTCCATTGACCAAAAAGCTCTCATGAAGTCTTCTTCCAGCGCCAAGGAACAATGCCCAAGGGCTTTCCCGACGTCATCATCAAAGCTTTAGTATTACAATTGATGCCAGCAAGTTCTCACCGTTACGTGGTGCACCCTTGTTGCCGGAGTAATTCAACGTAGCCTAGTGAAAGTACGGGTAGTCGAGAATGATTGTACAGCTCTAGAATTTGGTTATAAAATTGTAACAGCACATTAGTCTTTAGTTCATGTATACAAGAGATGCAAAGATACCGACGGTCAAATGAAGACTTCCCTACAGGAAGCAATCTCAAAAAACGACAGGCTTCTCACGAGGAGGAAGATGGTGGCTTGGAGATTCCCAAATGCTCATGGACGCTGGCGATATAAGATCGGTCGATGCCAGCCTGGTCGATCATGTCATAATCAATGTATTCTTCTCGTGCTAAGTACGTGGCCTTGGTCATTACTCCGGTGTATAGCTCATGTGCCAACGTTGCCGTTGGGTACAGCACCAAGCATCCCGTTACAATACCAAAGATATTCAACCACATCAAATCCACCAACAAACCAACCCCGAATCCTACTGCGGCCATGGCGACGGCCCACAATTCAAAATTCAAAGAGCCAAAAATGGCAATTGCGCTCAAAACAAATGCTGGGATGGCAACATTGAGGGGCATCACTCCCAAGTATTTAATCAAATGGACCAAGAATCCAATGGAAATTGCCACAATATTGAGTACATTGACGAGGATTGTGGCAACGCGCATATCACACAATCGGAAAAAGAGTTTGTTTTGACGCCCAGACTTGATTTCAGTCTCGGCAGTTGCGTAGGGAGTTTCAGAATCTTGTGCACTCATCTTGTTATTTTCCTTGGTCGTGGTGACACTGCAAGGTTGTTGACAGGTCCAATAGTTAGTTATAATTGGCGTTGTGAGTTGGGAGGATGATGCCAAAGCTGACTGCTTGGGTGTAGCAGTATTGGAGGATGTCTTTTGTCTTTTGCGACCTGGTGATTCCTACGAACGCCGGATTTATTCGGTTCGGCGGGTTGACGGGCTCCTTTTTCTAGCGGGTTATTAAGTCGATTCCCTAATTAAATCTTTTTCGAACCACGCGTCGGGACACCACATATCTTCAAATCGGATGCATCTTCTCCGAATCGTATCCGAGGAACCCATCCGTTGTATTCAATCTGTATATGTATATAACTTCATTGGAAATCTCGAAAGATCGCCCAAATCCAATCTATTCACCACTCCTTTGACGCGAAATCAGAAGGCAGCGCACTTTGAATCAAAAAATCATGGGATTCACAGGGCGGGCTCCCGCCCACGAAGTCGTGTTCGAACCCTTTGACTCGACCGTTCGTCGGATGGGTCCCAGTTAGCCTCGTATCGCTAACTGTGAATGCGACACGGTAAATAGAATATACCACCTCCCATGCAATATATGCCACTTGTCAAGAGAAAATCAAATCAAAAAGGATAGTCCGTGAGAGTCTCGCATCCAATACCGGTAGTTGCCAATAAACATTCGAAAGGAATATAGCACTGGTACATTTAAACTGCAGTGGTTCTCCCGAATCTAGAAAACAATCATAATCTTGGCGACTTTTTATTTTAGGAAGCCAAATTATCTGCTGAAGGGAACTTAGTGACGACCACAATGGTACAAGTGGAAAATGCTTGCCTTTAACTCTCCTTACTTGTACTACGGTAGGTTCGTCCTTTTTCTGCACTGCCTAACTTGACACTGCACATGCATTAAGAAAATCATGAACTGTAACGTAATCCCGCAAATCTCTCCAAAACGACATGGTGCTCTCTGCAGTTATTCCAAACAAGACCATATAGCTTTCGGCGTGATCAATGTGTTCTTCATAATCACACAATTCGGCTACGGTTTGCATCCCTAGCTGGCCATGACTTGGCGCAGAGAAGAATTTCGCCAGTTACCCATTGACTAGATTGAAGCAACTTTCCTACCGGTACTTCTTCGTTTTAACTGTACAGTGTCCTTTTTCTACTTTTTGTTGCCTGGATCCCTTGTAAGTTGAAGAATATCGGAACTCATATCGTTGGGAAAAATGGATTTGAATTCGTTTTTCCACGTACTGTTGAAGAGAATTGCGGCATTCGAAGTGTTATACGATTGATCGAATCGTATAAACATGTCTTCGAGATGACTTTGATAGACCCAGCCATAGCCATCGAGGGTCTTGTGTGACTTTAAAATCACTTGTTGCAAGACTTGTTTCGCATCCAGTGCGAATGACGCATACCGACCTACAAAGTCTAAAAGTTGATAGTACTTGGGTTCCATCCGATTTGCTTGCGGGCGCCAATATGGTTGGTCACAAGTACGAACCAGTTGTCGCAAGAATGCCCTGAAAGTTTGCGTTTGTGTGTGGCACGGCTTTTCGCCTTTGTTGTCGTCGCACTGCCGAGCACAGTCGCATCCCTTGAGCATTGTGAATTCTGGGTCATGCAAGACCAACTTGAGATAGTTTGATTGAATACGTTTCACGGGATTGCAACAAAAATTGCTCTGGTAAAGTTGGGAGAGTTCATAATATTCGTAGCTTCCTCGATGGTAAAGTTGGAAAGATAAGCTAGGCCATGAAATTGAAGGGTTGGATCCGACCAATCTTGGTAGCTAACAAGCGACGTATTACACATCGCCAAGCAACATCCGCAACAACAGTAATAGAGAAGAAGACAAGATTAAACGGATCACCAACAACGATTGGTGAGGGATCAAAATCGTGGCTGGAGTAAATGTAGTCCGATGGACGAACCAATCTTGGTTCGGCGGGCAGATGAGGCGGTGCATAGTCATACAATGTATACCGATTGTCAAATGGAAATTTTTTTCCTGACCAGATGAATGCAAGTTATTTTCTCCAAACCTTTGGAACATTACCGGGTTGTTTAAAGTAGGGACCGGTGGGATTCCAACACGCATCTTCAGAAGAATGGGCGATGACAGGGACATGATGTCGATGCGCACCTTTGTCATGGCTCCAACTTTGGGTAAAATCATACGACATGAGGGCATGTTATCGAAATATTTCCACTACTGTGATGTTTCCTGGACGACTCCATACGAATGAACCCGTCGAAACGTCATCTACAAAAGAAATGGAATCTTGGCTTGTCCTGTCCGACGTCGTGTACAAGGCCAACTCTCGCTACAAAAAGTAAAAGGATCCAAGCATCCACAAAGGTCCAATCAAGGGACATTTCTCCCAAACTCCTTCATAGCATTTATCTTGCCATGCCTTGAAGGGAATATTGACGAATCCACCATAAACAAGGCCATAGACGTTGACTTGAGGAGGTTTTGATAATTGTCTATCCATAATGTCCATCCATAATGTCCATCCAATTTCCAGTAAAGAGTAGAGTGGCATCGTCAATTTTGGCAATGTAATCAAATTGAAGACCGTATTCTTCCTCCATGGTGTAGGAAGCATATTTGAACCAGGTAGGAATTTGCCTTCGTTCATGTTGACTCGGATATTTCGATAAAATAATGTCGTCTTCGTTGGAATTTTCGACAGGCCCTGCAATTGTCATTGGAGTCAATGAATCAGCCGTGTGCAAATCCTCGACTCGGTGTCTCCAATATCGTTGTAATAATTCAAGTACGTTTCTCGGATAACTTTGCGTCTAGCCCTCGCATTTGACTCGGTAGTGATGCCGAGAAGCATAGATGGAGGATTGGCTTGTTTTGGCAGCCCGGCAGTCAAATCGGTCCGGACTTTCAGTTTGGTATAATTCCTGTAATGGGATGCGTTCCAGAACTCTAAGAATGTCTCTTTATTATTGAAATCATACAAGGGATCTGGAAAATGTGAGTGGTCGATGTTCTTTTGTCGGATATCAAGAAAATCATCTGATGCAGGAACACTGACGGTGAGAAAACGTCTGTTGACCGTCAACATAACGGCTGAGAGATCTGCAGCTTGCGTCGCTTCTTTGTTTGGAGGGTACCATGTACCTGGTATCTCTCATCGTTGCATCACCCCTAGTCGTTATGCGGTCGATGAAAAATGAACTGCGGCTCCTTTGGAACCTGTGCATTCATCATGTGCTCCAAAAGCTCCCTGTGTATTGACAGTGACGTTGAAAAGTGAGTGATGAAACAGCAGCGTCTCCATGGTTGTACAACTAAAGCGGAATTTGTCCGCACAGCTCGACCAGTTAACACGACCTTTCGTACACGTAAACATTTTGGTAAGCCCATCGGTGCGCCCGGCTTTCCGCATGACGCATGCTGGATGATAATACGCGGTCATGTATGCGGTTCAATGACCGATGGCTGGGCGAAAAGACAAAGAACACTTCTTTTCATCACATTCCATCCAACTGTGACCACCCAAATACCAGAATAATGTCGCGTTCGAGGGTATGTCCGCCATCCTCCCAGCCTTGCCTTCCCTTGTGAACATAATGCATACCAGGTACTACCGGTAGTACAATGGAACTTATCTCATCGATGGGTGTACTACTGAATGCGTCACTGTCAATCGATAGAGACCTGATCTCGGCAAGAAATTCCTGCTGCGAGACACAATGGTTCAGACGAACATTGTGGTTCAAAATCAAAAATTGTTGACCAACTACAAACAGAGGATTCGTCACATCCGACGAATTGTGTCACTCTTTTTATTCTCCTCCATCATCACTGTTGGTTCCAGTCTATACAGTCTCGGGTTGGGAGCCCTTGACTCTCAAGGGCCAGAACCCATTGGACTTTTACCGCCCAACGCATGGAATCATAGGAAGTATCCTCGCCCGCGCTACAACATCTCACAGGCCGACGACTTTCTTCCTGTCTGGAGGGCGTCCCACACATACAATTTCACCAAGCTTACTATTGGTTCCAAATACAATCCTAATGGGACAGAGATGCTCTCCACCGGGGAAAACCAAGCCAACAATGTTCCTCCTAAAATGTTATTGGGAATTATTACTCTGGCAGAATCTCGCAACCGACGAAAATTGATTCGACAAACCTACTTGAATTATTATAATGACATGGAAAGTATGCGCAATCAAAGTACTTCTTCTTCCCACAAATTATGCTCCCTGCGTCAACTTGACAAAGATTGTCACATTGCCTATGTGTTTGTGGCGGCGGCTGGCTCTTTCGAATCCCCCGTCGAACTTGTGCAGCCCAGTGCGTCCCTGCCTCTGACAGTTTCGGGTCCAGCTGAGAATGAAGACGAAGAAGATATAATATATTTGAACGTTCGTGAGCATATGAATCTAGGAAAGATTCCCACTTGGTTCAAATACGCCTTGACCATTTCGCATCCCGAAATTGAATTTGATTATTTTGCCAAGGTGGATGACGATACTGTCTTGTTCACTGGTAATTTGATGGATATGCTAGAGAGGGATCTACTCAAGCCACAACTGATTAATGCAGATGGTCTAGTCTATGGGGGCACTATCAATCAAGTTTTGGAGGTATGGCAAGACAGGGATTGCTTACAGGGCAGTATATGGGATGACTGTCCTATTTTTGGACCAGTCTGGATGATTGGTCCATTTTACTTTTTATCACGAGATCTAGCCAACTATATCACCTCGGATGTGGTGGATCGAATGGCTCTGACCCATGTCGAAGATGTGTCAACGGCATCCTTTGTTTGGTCACATCCAGGTAATGTAACCGTCGTGGAAATTCCACGTCACTTTTCGCTCATGAGCTACGATTTTGGAAGTGATAGAGGGCATCGATCTATATGGAACAAGTACAAGCGACAAATTTATGGTCATTCTGAAGATGCTTGCTGGGCACGGACAGAACCATATTTCAAGCGTCCCTGGAACGTTCGCAAGATGTGGAGAGAATATTTGCTATGGAATTGGTCGGGCCAAACTTCGGCCTTCAAGTATCGCTACCAGTTGCATGATTTTCCTCCTCCTCGATCAGCATCCAAGAAAAAGTCAAAATCATCATCATTGTCATCCAAGAATGATGAAGCTGTTGTTGTAGTACATCATTCAGACTACATCTATGCTTGTGATGACTTTGATGCATCCCCCATTATTGTGAAAGCTCCCTACAATATGGTTTTCTTTCCCATTACAGGTGTTGCAGATGTTGCCTGGCGGTGCTTGATTCGTCGGTTATTGGGATATACCGACTGGGACAATGTCACTCGTCAATTGGATGGCTTGACGTACTTGTCGGACTATGACATTTCGGAAGCTTCGGCAATCATGTCATCTGCAAATTTCACTCGGGTCATGTTTGTTCGAAATCCCCTACATCGGATCCAACATAATTACATGAAATTGGTTCTCGATGATGATGAAAAGAACAATCATGAAATGGTTCGTGGTTGTAACTGTTCCCGAGACTGTGGTGATTGGACTATTGAGGATGGACCATGCAAGCATGAAAAAAAGTCGTTTGCCCATTTTCTAGTGTGGTTGGTGCAGCGTTGCGACCAACCCTATTGGCGACCCATGTCCCGACGGATGGAACCTCGGTACAAGAAAAAGCTAAACTTTATCGGGACCTATGAATCTTTAAGTGAGGATGCAGACAAGTTGTTTCGGAAACTTTTGAACCTCGGCATAAACACGACGATTGCCGAGGCACTGGGGTGGTCCGAGAGTCTAACAGCGCACTTTGAGCGATTTGATACTGTATACCAACCATCAGACGCCCCTCATCTCTTTCGCGGCTCCTGGAGTGAAAGATTTGCGACAATTTATAGGTTCGATCTTTCATCAACGTATTGGAACTACAATGTGACACTACCATCGAGCTCGTCAAAAGGTTGGAAGAAATTGAAAAAGCCAAAGAGACATTTCGATAAAGAGATCTGAATGTTCTGTTGCAAATAAATGGCTGCCACATTGTGTTTTGGGTAACGTTGCTGTAGGCAAGTTTGCTAATTCTTGCCTTTGGGCTCTGTGGAAAAGAGACCCCATTGTTCCTTTCCAGGTGGTCGCCGCGCACGCTGAGGCTTGGTCCAGGGCCAAGCAAAATTTGTGTTGCTGGTTTTGCCAGCCGTTGCTTGTTTTGCTTTTCGTCTTCCTTGGAATAACGACTGCCCGGTGCGATAGTATCGTTTGGTTCCATCCGACCGGCGAAAAAAGTGATACTTGGTCTTGTCATAGCGGCCGAGGAGGCGTGCCGTATTCATTGGCTGAAAGGATGACTCGATCAGGGGTGTTTCTTCGCCGCGTCCTCGGGCTCGGGTCTCCACAGCCAATGTATTGACCCGTGCGACAAGTTCGGTTACCCAACTCGGCCAGGCAATACCAACTCCAACGGCTAGTAGGGCCAAGAAAGTGGGCGAAATGGTAAACAGCGCACCGAGCATATTGACCGTGATTAGACTTGCCACAACGGCTCCCAGTCTTGTTCCCCACGATCCTCCAGTACTTTTCATCAAATCTGTTCGAATGCCTTCGAGATAGTCCCTCCATGACTCACTCCAGGTGGTTGCTTTAAGCGCCTTCCAAGTTTTGAGGTACCACTTTTCCAGCCAGTATTTACCATCATATAATGACTGGACAAGTCGATATCTGGATTCTTGTTTGGCTCGTCGTTTTGCCTGTTCATCCACCAACCAAATGGTTCTAAGTCCAGCTAGTACCGTTCGGCCGATTTCATTTTCTTGCTCCCATTTGTCAAACTGTCGCTTCCCTTCTTGAAAGCGAGCATTCCACGCATCCATTTTGGATTGAATGGCAAACCTTTGATCGATTGCTTCGTATTGTTTATAGTACTGATATGACAACTGGCCGGTCTTGTAGAGAAACCAAAGCGTTTGGCAATAATCCATGAATTGTAATGTGACTTGAGCCATACGTCGCCCCCATAAAATCAAGTTTCGTGCCAATAAATTGTTCGGAGGGGGTTGCTCGGGCCGACTGCAAATATCATGACCGTACATGGCCCCTACGAACAATCCCATCAACCACAAATTTGGAAGAATCGTTGTACCCAGCAGCATTCCCAGCATGGCACCGGCAACGGTGGTACCCCGTTGTAAGCTTTTGTGGTCCAGGACACTAGGCTGTGGAAAAGCAACTCCTTGTTGTTTCGATTTCCGAGATGATGCGGTAGGACTTGCCGTACCTTGATTTGGAGCTAGGGGAACAATGTCCTGCGTCGTTGTTGAGGAGTCGCGCTTCGAGGGGCTTCCACTCAACTTGGACGATGATGCAGCTGGTAGGGTTGCACTCTGTTGCTGAATGCCATTTCTCTCCAAGATAGCTTGGAGATCAGCAACAGTCAAAGTGTCGGAGGGTCGGAGATAGGATGGAATGCCGAGAATTTGCATCGAAGTATTTGGAGCAATGGGTGAGGGCGTAGAAACTTGCAGTGGAGTAAATGTCATTTTACTCCATGCATTGGATGTGTTGTGAATGGTGGATGAGAGGGTATTGGCCCAGGCAGAGGTGTAATCTGGGAAAATACCATAAAGACGCAGGTGGTGCGAAGATTCCATCCTGCGATGATTGTCGTTTACCGTCTGATAGATTGGCAGAGAGCGATATTGTGTTGCTTCTGTTTACGTTGTTGTTGTCGCCATGCAATATATTGTCCCAAGTCGTGAGCGAAGTCTCTGAAAGGTTACCCGTGGAGTTGTCATGTTCTGTATCATTTTGAGGAACACTTATCGATTCCGATTTTGGTTGGGTGTTGTTTTTGTCTGGATACCGCTTGAAGAAGATGGATGAATTCTTTGCTTTCTGGTTTGACTCGGCAGAGTTTTTGGAATCTTTGCGTGGATTTGCGAACAAAAACCAGGTGCGGATCGATGATACCAGCAATCGTGTTGATGTCGTCGGAGAAAAGACCGGCGCCGCCCGATGATGATTTGGTCTCACCGTCAAGGACTGGTGAGAGAGTGGGGTGCGATGTCGATGCGTCGCCAGAGAAGGGATAGTAAATGCGCGGGTAAAAAGGGAGAAGTTCACCAGAAGTCCAAGGATCAGTATTGTGGCAAGCCTGTCGGGAACCATAGACACTGACTGGTGGAGCTGCTGGCGCTTTCTCCGACGTCTATGCCGAGAATTCACGTCATTTTGAGCGACATTGCCACCATTAGAAAAACCACAATTCTTCATTATTACTTGATTACAGATAGTAAAGCGGGAAGGATTAATAGCATGACGCTTGAAGCAGGTCTTTGTCCTCCTGCCTTCGGCAATGATGGTACAAAAATTGAATTTGCGTCGCCTTCCTATTCGTGCTTGCCTCTAACGGTGATTTACCTGCCGCGAGTGCCAACAATGAAAATGCTGATGGACCTCGCCACACTCACTACATGTACCTGTATTGTCAAGTGATGTTCAGGTCTATTTTCCAGAACACCTTTGAGGAATGTCTTTGTACAGCTGATCCAATTCTGAGTCTTTTTTCATTGATGGATTGTTTCATCATGTGCCAAGGCTTTGTTTTTGCCAATAATTGTTGATTACATTCACAGGGTCCATCAAGATTACACGCACATTGTGCAACAGTGGCAAATGAGAGAGCCGCTGTTGCAATCGGCAACCAACGTGGCCAACGTCGAAATGGTACAGGTGCTATCACTAATGACACCCGTCAGGTCATTGCCCGCCAAATTAACTTCCAACCAAGCATTCGGTGACCAGAGACTATCTGGTACTGGTCCTGTCAACAGATTCTTGTTCAAATACAAGCGAATCAAGGACGGCATTCCACCATTTCCCCAACCGGTTGGAATGGTTCCGGTAAGTTCATTACTTTCCAACCCCAAAGTACCCAACGATGGCATGCCACCATTCATGGCCCAATCTTCTGGAAGCGTACCATTTAATTGATTTCGTCCAAGTCCTAGCACTGCCAGAGATGCCATTTGACCCCATTCCGACGGAAGTGTTCCTTCCAGCTTTGCATTGGTTAATTGAAAGCGCAGCAGACGCTGCAAGTCCTTGCCCCAAATACTTGGTAAAGTACCACTCAAATCATTGTTGCGCAAATATATTTGAGTCAGCGTGTTGGAGAGCAATCCAAGTTCAACCGGCAAAGTCCCCACCAGTCCCAAATTGTCCAATTCCAAGCGTTGCACCAGATCGTCGGTTTGTCCCAGGCGCGTATTCGTATTCTTATTAGTATTGTTACTCGAACACGACGACCCAGATGTCGCCGTGGTATACCAATCACATTCATGGATATTGTAGTTCAACCACGTGTCCTGGTCCGGAAGAGATTCCAACCCAAAACCAAATACCGCCAAGGCATAGCGCTGAATTTTGCGCTCATCGCGATAGGTAAAATAGTTGGGGTCGGCCGTCAACCATTCCAAAGTTTGCCATTGAGGAGATGACGACGACGACTCATGATTATTAAAAAATGGTTTCAAATATTCTTCAGAAGAGGCATTGGATTGCAAAAGGCCAAGAAAGTTCTCCTGAGCCAGAGTGAATGCTGCTCCCGATGGAGACACAAACGATGGTCGGATAGTTGGGGTATTGGTCGGGAAGGAAATGGTGGGACTTGGAGTACGAAGCGGTGTTGTTGCTGCTGTTGGCATGGTGGTGAAATATTGTGTGTTGGTTGGTTGTGCGGTCAATGGTTGTCGTGTCGGTGGTGCCGATGGCACGGGAAATGGAGTAACAACATTAACCGGAGACTGAGTAGGATTTGCAGTCGGTATTGTCGTTGCTATGGGCCATGGTCCTTGTGAATTTTGATCGGGGTTCGACTGCGGTGGCATCACAGGTGGATGAATGGATGGCGATGCCGTCGGGATGGCAGTCATGGTCGTACCACCAGGGTTCACGGGAATGGCGGGTGGTTCATTTGCACTATTGGCACTTCGGTCAACTTTGCTGCCTCCGCTCAAAATAAAAACCAACACAAAAACAACTAACAACACGACCACAATAGTACCCAAAATGGCCAATACCACCCGATGTCCCTTTCGTTGCAGATTAATTTCGCAACCATCGGTTTCATGGAATACAATGTCTTTTTGAAAATCATTGGGATCGATACCGTGTGGTGGCATTGTCTGCAACGAAAATACAGTGTCATCGGCTATCTTGGGGGTCTCATTCTCGTCTGCCACTGACTCCAGTTTTGGCCATTCCTTGACTTCAAAAGCAAAGGCCGAATCAGGAATGGAGGGAGCATGGAAACGTTCTTTGTTTTGTTCTATCCATTGTTGTTGGCGCGCAACCCAACGCTTGGCAAGGCCATCCGAAGGATCCCAAGGATAAACCGTGTGACCAATGGTATCATTTGCCAGCGTGCTCAAATCATCATGGGGAGTGGTAAAAACAGAAAAGGGGATCTCCCCTTTCGCAAGGCAAATGTCTTCGGTGTAAACGCTTGGAAAGTCATCCACATCGACGGGAATTTTTGGACGATTTGGCTTTTTGGATTTGCATTTTTTATTGCCATCAATGTGCTCCATCATAATGACGACGGACAGTAGAGGGTGATTTCACGATTTCTTCCGCCTTGACTGTGAAGTCTCACCGCCCTCACACACACGACAACTGTTAGGACCAAAAAAGAGCCTTCCTCTCTCCAACAGCAGATCTATTCCGCCTTGACTTTGAATTCTCACCGCACCTTCAAGGTAGCTGTTTGGATGATATAGTAAAGAGACTTTCTTGTCAAGCAGCCCCATGCATTGGATTTTGTGAGGCACTTTTATTGGACCGAAACATTTAGTGGGTCTGCGAACTCCAACCACATACAAACACGACTGAATGCGGTACTGTTCTACACCATGTGAGAGTAGGGTCGGCCATTCCCTGGTTCGACTCCTGGCCACAATTTTTGCATGTTGGTGACCACCTTGCCAACAGAAAAATCATGCCACCATGTGACCATTTGTATTGTTGAGGTACGACTGGGGCCGACACTCGGAAGCTACCGATATCTCCGGAAAATTCTGGACCTAGAACTCGCTTCTCCACTATAATAAAAAATACGGTAATTAATCGACGGCCGGAACGGCCAAGTTGATTTCAGTACTTTGAAGTAGAGGGAAAACATGCATCCTTGCGAACGATCGGACTGTAACGGAACTTCAGTACTTGCGACCCATCAGACTCCAACGGAACATTTATAGCCAGCAGTTAATGCTACTAGTCGTGGCATAGTATCCCAGTGATTTCATCACTTGTTCTCTTGTACTTGCAGCAACAAGAATTTTCATTGTACAGGTAAATCTTGATGCCAAGTCAAGATAGATAGGTGGATACCGGTGATTGATGTCAGATTTTCTTACTGCCAACGCATACTAGGCCCAATTTTCGCTTGTTGTGTAGTTAGGCAAGGATTCGTTGGGTGAGGCCTGTTGCACCGAGCATTCCAATCAAGATCAATGTATGTAACATTGCAGGGCGCTTCCGAACGAATGTTGGTATTTGTTTCCAAGATCGTTGGAATAGTTGTTGCTCCAACTCCAATAGTGGCAGGTAGAGCAAGGTTTCAAAGGCCGTTCTCCAAAGAAAAAGAATGGCTCGAAACATATCCAAGGACAACCAAGAGCCAGTACAGCCACAAAGTATGCCTACGGGTATCAAGAGCAAAAGTAGCTGCCATGTCAGGATGCTAAACAAAACGTTGGCCATATAGCGATAACACCAAAGAGTGGAAATCCAGGTGAGTTTGACACAAATGAGAAAACTGAAAAAGAAAGCCAGATTGGTGGTATTGGAGATCCTGGAAGGATCCACCATCCAAGTGAAGGATTGAGGAGACTGAAGGGCCGCCACCCCCATGCACGCTAGGATCCAGTGCATGGATAGTCCCCAGTATCCAACCGCAAAGGCCAAAAACGAATTTATCAGAGTAATTGCATCAAAATGATCTCGTACTGCGATCCAAAGCTGCTTGGCAGCCTTTCTCAAAGCAGGTCCGATTTGGGTCCTTTCCTTGTACATTTGTAGCAGTGTTTCTTGACTTTGCATGAGGGACAAGAGGTACGGATTTTTGGCTACCCAGGCCAGGTCCATAGGCACATGTCCATGAATATTCTTGGCCAGGATGACTTGTTCCAATATTCCATGTCGATTGGCAAGATCACAAAAGACTTGTACCATAGTTGGTCGTTCCCAGTATAGTGCATAATGAAGGATAGTGTTGTGGTCCTCATCCAGCCGTTGAAATAGTACCTTGGGCATGACAAGAGACAGCATTTGCTCAAAGGTTATAAATCCACGGCGTTTTTGTGTTTGAATCAAAAACATGGGATTATTAAGGTGCCATTGGATACTTTCGTTGATTTGATCATCGAGTATTTCGGCAGCAAACTCATCCATTTCGAGGCGCATTGCCGTGACTAGTGCGTTGGTACAGGATTCCATGACATGATTCTTGGGCTTGTTGTCACATGGTCCAAGATCGGCATAGGCATTGGGCTGTTGACGTTGATGGAATTGTTCACGACGGAGTTGGACTTGGTCCATAAAGAGACGACTGGCAGCCTCTCGTTGTTCCTGATCGGCCAGACGAATCGTCTCTCGACGAATCCGTTGTTGTTCCTTGTGCACAATTCGATACTTTTCCTTCTTTTCCCGTTCTTCTCGTTGTAGTTCCCGCTCCAATTCCTTGCGTAATTCTTCTCGCCGTCGTTTCATGGCGGCTTCTTGCTGTCGGCGCCTTTGTTTGGGATTCATTTTTTTGGAGTGATTTTGTTGTTGTTGTTGTTGTTGTTGCGGTTTTGGTTCGGGTGGTGTTGGTGGTGGTGGATGATACGGCGTCGTGTCTTCGTCCGAGTGATCCGAGTTGTTGTCGGCATCGTCGTCATCATCATTGGCGGCGGTTGGATCATTCCCCTCTAATGCCGTTTGAATCCGTTGAAAAGCTTCATTGACCTTTTGTTGCATATGATGGGCTTGTTCATTTCCTGGATTCCGATCAGGATGATACCGCAAGGACAATCTCTTCCATTGCTTTCGTACTTCTTCCAGAGTTGCACCCGGACTGGTTTCCAAAATGTCATAGGCTTCTTGCAACTTGGGATCAAAGGAATGGGGACTGTTACTACCACCATTACCACTACCATGCTGGTTACCACCACGAAATCCCGCATGAAAAAAGTCATCATTCAACTTGGGTTTGGCTGCAAATGCTGCTTGGAGCAGCGCTACCAGACGTTGCAGAATGGAAATCAGCAAAATTTGAATCATATTGAGTCGCCGGTCGTCGCGGAACAAGTGTCTTGATGTTGGCCCAAGTTGTCGTAGCAGTACTTGTCGTTCCTCCTTTCTCTCTCTCAAGTTTTGCACCACCACCACCACCACCACTGTGACTATGATAGCAAAAGGACAGGGAGGAGAAGAAGTGATCTCACCGTCACCACAGCCATCTCGACGTCAAGGGACCGAACATGGAACGAAAAAGCTACACACTCTCGACTCGTGCGTGACTTGGGCACCACGAGTTGGTCACTTTTGTCGTATGCAAGACCCACTCGATCCAACGACCCGAACCCTTTGACCATATTCCTCCTGCAACCATTAACAGTAAATTATCGTCTGTTACAGTCTAGTGTTGCATTTGTTCTTATACTGGCTGATGTCTCACTCAAATAATACTGTCTAGCATCAAACGCAAGAATTCTATCTGGTTCCTTGTTGGTTTTTCATTATGGGTAGCACCACGTTCCTTGCTAATACGAATCCTGCCGTTACCTCGACCGGTACGTGTGGTTGTCATTCATTACGGTCGGGAGTGTTACATTCGTTCCTTTACTGGCTGGAACTGAACGCAAATGACACTCTCTAGCACCAGATGCAAGAATTCTATAGGTTTCCTTGGTCTTTCATTTTGGCCGGCACATTCGTTGCTGTAGTGTATCCATCCAGTTTCGATACATTTTAGTCTCACATTTGTTCTTTTACTGCCTTACATCTCACTCTACCATGATCACTTTTTTGTTTTGTTGGACTTGTTTTCTGCTTCTTGTGGTAACACTCTCTTGCATGATCAACATTTGGATGTGTCAAGATATTTCGACCTGTATGGATGCGTCTCCTGCTCATTGCTTCAGAATTCATCAGTGCACTAGCCTGATTCAGACCTTGCCTCATTATGTCATACAGATATGGGTCTGTGTCTGCCAGATTTGTCATCTGCTGGAATAGCGGAAGCATATTGTTATATGCACCACCACCTTGTGATATCACCTCGTTGCTATCCAGAATTTGCTGGTGTGTTGGACACTGGATACTGATTGTCATTGGATATTTTTGGTCCTCCAAACGATCATCGAATTGCTCTACCTCTGAATCGGACTTGTCTTCAATGTGCTGTGCATATTGAGACAGGCGTTCTTCATGTTCTGAAAGATTGACGTTTACCTCGCTTGCTTGTGCTTTGTTTCGATGGCAGAGTGACAGCTCAACTTTATCTGGATACTTTTGCAAGTGTCCATGGTGAACCATGTTGCCATGGAATATGTACCAGGAGCCAGTGTTAGTAATATAATCGGTAGGCTCCCACTTCAGGACAACCTGAAACGGGCACTGTAACTCTCGCACTGTTGGTCTTCTTGTCTTGCTCTTCCTTTCTTTGTACGCTTTCACGTACTGGTGTCCTGTTTCAGGATTCTCCCTAGCACTCATTCCATTATCCACTCCTTGTCTTAATTCTTGTATACGCAAGTTCTTTTTGGACTGGTGGGGACAATATACTCTTCCCCGGATGCATTGGAGTGTCAATTTTTGATGCGCATCCTCCCACCCCCTGTTTCGCAACACAATCCCAACTTTAGCACAAGCATGGGCAAAGAAGGGAACAACATGATTCTTCCTGTAGTCACTGTCATTCTTATTGAAACGGGTGGGTAAATAGTACCGGTTGGACTTGTCCTCCATAAACTTTCTTCTACCAAGCGACAATGGGATTTCATCAATAATAGTAACTAAATTCATCTCCATGGGATCTGCATCAGGACCTCTTCGCAACTCCAGTAAAATAGCTTCGGGCTTCCAAATTTGAAAGTCTTGCAGTTGTTTTGTACAATCCGAGGCATCCATGATTTGCACCACGCTCAAAATCCGGAGAGTGCGTTGAACGACGAGTGATGATAAATAAATGACTTGATGAATAAAATGCCGGGATGATGAACAAAATGATAAAAAGAAGGAACAGTTTGGTGTGAAACAGCGACCGTTGGTTGCAATAGTCAAAGGTGGTGGTGAAGCAGTTGACAGTAAAAGCAAGGTGTAGCAGGTAGCAGGGATGAAAAGTACAGTCCCCTCATTTTCAGTGCGCGCCGGCCAGGAGCTAACTGTGGGTTTGATCAAATGAGACGACAGTGCTATTCTCCAAAGGAATTTCTGGTCGTTCAGCCTAAAACTGTAAACAAAGAAGTCAACAAGTATAGTTAATATGCTTTACAATCACTGTCAATTTCAATCTACGATTCTGCTGTGGCTACAACTACTAATAGCAGATTGAATCATATCGGGTTGTTCCGTCATGGTGAACCAAATGCAGTTCAATTTCCTTGTCTCGTCAAACCCTGGCAAACTGGATAACCGGTGCAACCATTCCAACCACAGTTGGGGGTTGGTAAATCGACCCTCGGTATCCTTGTATTCTAATCGACGATAAATATTATTCAACGGTCGGACCAAATCAAAGGTTGCCTTCCATGATGGATCATCGGAATGGACCCGTCCCATGCGTGGCTTGTTGAAACAAACAGTGTACAAGGATGATAAACCCAGGCTGGTGATTTTGGGATTATCCGCAACACTTAGATCATTCATTTTGCAGTCGGGACTCTGTTTCACAGCATATCCCAAGATTTGCACATGTTCATCATCTAAACGCATCCCATCCAAAGTAATTCTCACCAATGTAGGTTTGACCTGGAATAGATGTTGCAAGGCTCCATGCGACACCAGCGGAGGAAAGTGTAGGGGATCGTTGGACGATATTAGCCGATGAAGTTGAAATTCATCTAATTGTGAGATGGTTTCCACTTGCGCCAAGAGTGGATCAAAAATTCCATTGACTGAAATGCATTCCGTGCTCAAAACGAGACCCAACAAGTTGAACATTCTAATGGTTGGTGCTGACTTGGTTAGAATGTCCACCAACATGTCCACTTGAAAGGTGGAAGATAGTTCCAACCCTCGGACTTGGAATTCCGTCAATGCCGGCCATTCGGCAGCACTCATGGCCAGCAACAGATTCGACGTGGGGATCCCACACAGTTCGACCGAGTCATCGGATCCCAATTTCCAATAGATTATGGTAGATGCATGGTTGGCTATCAATAGCTCATATAGCAGAATTTGTTGATCCGTGCTCAACAGCTGGAGAAGAATGGTGCCCAAAATCACATGACGAATCTCCCGGCAGGACTGAACCGCCAACAACAAATCCTGACTGAGTTTGTTCATGGCTGCCATCTTGATGGTCGGGTCCCGTATTTCATGAATATAGGAAACAATCACATCATCAATATTTAGGGCTGTCGTTCTAGACTGTCGAAGAATTTGCAGAGTTTCCCATAAGACTTGCACCTGGTCTTCATCCTCCATGTCAGCGTTATCCTCATTTTCATGCTGATCATCATCCTCATCTTCAAAATTATTAGAATTGGAATCATCATCGTCATTCATCCTTCACAAAAAGGATTCGTCCAATGCGTCCTTGGGAAAAAAAGTGCGACTCTGTCACCGGCGTGACATTCAAAGTGGCAAAGGACGGTGATGATGACTCCCACGTTGTGGCGCAGACTATACATGAAAACTTGAACGTCGAAACCAGTCACGTCAATCATGTCGAACGTGGAAACTGGATAACAAAAAAGAGTTATGGAGATCTGTACATGAATATAACCAGTATATCATTGTCACAGAGCGCAAGAAAGTACCGAAGGATGCCTGCGCGCTCGCAAGAGAAGGAGTTGATGAATTCATTTTGCTTCAGTATGCATCCTCATCCCACGCTGGACAAGACCGATAAATGATGTGTGAGGCTTCCGAAAAGGATCCGGGATAGCGCATGGATGAGGAGTAATATTCTTACTCGCTGGTCGTACATGTACCGTCATCATTCATCATCACCTTGCATTGGGCATTGGGCATTGGGCATTCGGCAACACGAATCTACGACCCACTCGATCACTGACAGTGAGTTCTAGATTTCCGAACCCTTGTTGACCATGTGCCAAAGGAATTACTACGTTAGTACCAACTTGACCGTAATCCAGAAAGGGTTACCATAGTCAACAAGTCTGGTGGATATGCTTTCCAATCTACTAGTTCTTGGGGCTACAACTACTAATAGCAGATTGAATCATTTCCGGTTGTTCCGACAAGGTGAACCAAATATAGTTCAATTTCCTTGTTTCATCAATCCATGGTAAATTGGATAGCAGCTGAAACCATTCCAACCATCGTTGGGGATCGGTAAATCGTCCCTCGGCATCCTTGTATTCTAATCGTCGATGAAGATTATTCAAGGGTCTGACCAAATCAAAGGTTGCTACCCAGGATGGATCATCCGAATGGACCAGTCCCATGCGTTGTTTGTTCAAACAAACATTGTACAAGGAGGATAAACCCTTGCTGGTAATTTTGGGATTCTCTCGCACACTCAATAGATCATTCATTTTACAGTCGAGACTGGATTTCAGAGCATTTCCCAATATTTGTAAATGACCGTCATCCAAACCCATTCCATCCAATGCCATTCTCCACCATTTGGGTTTGACCTGCAATAAATGATCCAAGGCTCCATGCGACACGAGTGGAGGATTGTGTAGGGGATCGTTGGATGAAATTGTCCGATGCAGCTGGACTTCATCTAATTGTGAGATGGTTTCCACTTGTGCCCAGAGTGGATCAAAGAGTCCTTCTACCGAGAGTAATTCCGTACTCAACACGAGACCCAACAAGTTGAACAATTTAATTGTTGATGCAGTCTTGGATAGAATGTTCAACAGCATGTCCACTTGAGTTTTGGATGATACTTCCAACCCTCGGACTTGGAATTCTGTCAATGCTGGCCATTTGGAGCTAGTCATGGCCTGCAATAAATGGGACGTGGGGATCCCACAGAGATCGACGGAATCATTGGATCCCAATTTCCAATACGTTATCGTCGATGCATGCGTAGCAATCAATAACTGATAGAGCTGAATTTGTTGTTCCGCGTTGAAAAGCTGGAGAAGAATGGTACCCAAAATCACATGACGAATCTCCTTGCAGGATCGAACTGCCAATAACAAATCTTCACAGAGCTTGTTGGATGCTGCCATCTGGATAGTCCGGTCCCTTATTCCAGTTATAAACGAAACGATCCCATCATCAATCTTGAGGGCGGTAGTTTTGGACTCTTGAATCATGAGCAGCGTTTCTTGTAACACTTGTTCCGGAGTCTTGATTGCGGGTGGCCCTCCCTGCTGAGCAGCGACCACTTCATGGAGAGCATCCCACATTCCTTGGGCCTCATCTTCCATATCGGATCCCATCGAAGAATCATCATCATCATCCTCCTCGTCATCGTCGTCTGAAAAACTTTCATCTCCTTCATCATCGTCGTCGTCGTCGTCATGTTCATCGTCATTCGAGGAATCGGAATGGTCTTCCGATTCCATTACCGCATCATCATCGTCATTCATTGTTTGTCTCTATTGCGTGACCCGCACTCGCGTGTTTTAACGTAGGAGCTTTACGAATGATAGCAGCTCTATAGTTGTTGTAGCAATAGACAGAGACCCGCCCCCCCGGAGAATGCCAAAGGATTCGTCAGAAAACCGTGTTTCCTGTTCCTGGCCAGGAAAAGAATGTGCACCTTTTCTTCACCATTTCACTCATGTCATCATCACACAAATCGTCAGACATCAAAAATGCGAAGCGCGATGACTCCACGTTGCGCATCATACAGTCCACAAGTCGAACCAGTCATTTCTCCCGTCCGAAGTAAAACGAAATAAATTATATTCAAATCTTAATATTAAGATTTGAGCCAGCGCCAGCATATCTCTTTTCACTTGATGCCTGCCCGCTCTCGCAGGAACTGTCGAATGAAATGTGCCAAACGATGAATGAAAACAAGGCACACACTTGAAGTGAATTCTTCCTCTTCGTGCTTTGCGTTGAATTTATTGCGCCATCAACATTGTTTGACAAGACAGTATAGCAGCATTGACAAGATTCTGGAAATTTTGGGGTTATCTGGAATACCAAGTGTCACTCGGTTGCCTTGCTTTGGAAATAGAGAGAAAGTTATGCGTGAGAGTAAGAGTGGTGCCTTGCGGAAAAATCAGGATTCCAGCAACAAAATGATTCAGCCTCGAACCAAGCGAAAGAGTCTTGGAGTAGAACGACGCAATGGGAGGATCATTGG
This sequence comes from Nitzschia palea, assembly GCA_019593585.1. Taxonomy (NCBI): domain Eukaryota; phylum Bacillariophyta; class Bacillariophyceae; order Bacillariales; family Bacillariaceae; genus Nitzschia; species Nitzschia palea. The sequence continues at coordinate 18,887 of SWEM01000249.1, read as the reverse complement.
GAGTTTGATTGTCATGTTCCTAGGAGCATATTCAACAGTATATGCCGCGGAGTGTCCCTTTTTGAAACGCATTGGCAAGTCGAGTGAGGATGTCAATGGTGATCTGTGGGACTTTATTGCCGGCGTAGAACGAGGGGCATTGGGCACACGAGCCGATCGGGACTTGAAGCGATATCATCACTACAAATCTGGCAGTGGTTACCAATACGAGCATAATCGAAACAAACGTGCCCATGTCTATACGTCCCTGGCGGATATTTGGTTATGCTTGGCTTGTGCGGTGGGGTGGACCGTATGGCTGGTCAGCGCTACTCGTGCCCAACATACTGTGGAACCCAGTGTCTTTGAATCACAAGAATCAAGAAAGATTATTGGAAATGTTCTTCAAGTAACATTAGGAGAAGATCCGGATGGGACTGGGATCCCCGTCTATCATACCCTGGTGGATTATGTGGTGGAAAGTCATGAAGTTGACGAGGAGCCCCTACAGGTGCGCAAATGTTTTCCCACTGGCAAATTATTGGAAGAAGGGTTTGCCAATGTTGAAGTGTTGGTATTGGTGGAAGATCCTACAACCAGTATTTTATTGGAGGACTACATTTTGGAAATGAACGAACGCGCTCAGCAAAAACTACAAAAGCCGGACATGATATACACCATTATGGTGTATGCCATTGCCGCTGTACTGATCACTACCAGTTTGGTGGGTGGCATTCATGCATACTTTAAACTGGATCCAGACCAAGAATTTTGGGGTAAAGTGTCCTTGGGTGTAGGGACTGTCTTGTTGTATCCAACAGCAGTCCTATGTTATTATCTCATCAAGATTGGATATCGGTGGGCCATGCTGCTGATCCAGCGACCTGGAATCATTGTCCACGGCGCCCAACGGTACTGGAGTAGAAAATGTGGAGCAACCTTGAATCCATTGGAAGTCATGGGAACGTTTGACGACAACTATGTCGCTTCGCTCAGTCCAGCCAGTAGCAAACGTCATATGAGTCCCAAGTTGACTCGAAGAGCAACGAGTCTGTCATCTGTTCTGGAGCTTTCACAAGTCACAACGAGTAGCGAGTCAGGCGAGGGTAACAAGAAGCTCGGAGTACCCCGCTCGCCAAGGTATCCGAATGCTGGCTGTGGTCTCGGGAACTTTAACGTCTTGATTAGAACTCCAAAAGGCAGCAAGAATGACAGCAACGAAAGTGGACTCGATTTGACCACACGTTCCATCTCCAGTGTCAGTTCAGGAGGTACTGGAGCCAATAGGAGCGCAGACACTCAGTCAACCAAACGAATGAAGGCTAGCGATAGAGCCTCAACAGCTTCATTGCAGATGCCGGATCCAGGGGATCTTGGTTCTAAACATTCGACTTCCTTAGACCGAAGCACAGGCTTGTCCATTCGTCCCAGTAGCATGGGTCAAACGGCATTTGGAAGCTATGTACCGCCACTGATGCCTACTTTGAACAAGTCCATACTTTCACCCGGGATTCAATCAACTGCACCGACACCGCTGGCATCCAACCTCCAGAAAAGAAAAAACTCCGTCGATCAAAAAGGTATCATATAATAAATGCGACTGTGACGAGTAAGATGATACTTGATCGATTCCTTTTACCGTTAGTCGGGACTCGTTTAGGAATTATTGGGAACCCTCACGATACGAAACTACTTGTCACAGTTACTAATGCCACAAGACCTTGGTTATTTTTGTTATATTTCTTCAAATCATTTTTTCTTTGCAAAGGAGGACTTCCTACCCACTTATTGGCCGACAAGTCCTTGCAACAGATGTCGTTGTACCAAGACAGAAAAGGATTCCTGCCCGTTCTTGACTGTTGCTACTGCTCTAGCAATGTGGTCCCTGCCTGTGTGCAGGAAGTGGGCTTTTCTCACATGGACCGTAGTGTGAATCAATGTCAGTACCACCAATCACAATTGCCTTGCATCGATTCCCGAATCTAGGCCGACCTTATGAACTGGCCTAGTAGGGCATTTGAATCTGAGAAGCCGGCCCCGTCCCTTGTTAATTGGAAATAAAGTGGGACACAGAAACGTGGGGGGTGAACACATTCATTTTCATAAGTGTAGGAGAATCAACGTAGAATTCGTACTCATTCCTAGGGCACAGTCCACTAACCCGACCCGACGAGACGATGCAGCGAGAAAACGATCAATTTTTGTCGACTCCACGTAAAGCGACGGGAATCAAAAAACGCCGCAGCCCTCGCCACACTCGCCACACTTTTGTGCCAACTCTTATTACATGTTTAAACTTAAACACTGGGTACAACGATGAAACGAGTATCCTATTCTGACGATGAACCAACCATTGTGGTGGATGTTGAAACCATCACCGATGATGAGGCGGCTCAATTTTATTATTCTCGTGATGAGCTTTCAGCAATGATGTTACATTGCAAGGCGATCATCATGGGGGAGGTCAAGGAGGATTGTAAGCGGGGCCTGGAACTCGTGAATAGTCCGGGTGAAAAGAGTCGCCGAAAACAAATTCTTGGGAGTATATTGCTAGAACAATGGCGTCAACGAATGAGAGGGAATGTTTCAGAAGAAGCCTTGGCCAAAATGGCCATGAATGCCACAGCTGAGTCCAACAAACAGGCCTTGGCTCGTGGCAAACAAGATGCCAAAGCTGCCAAAGAGGGTGTATGGGAACGACTAAAGACTGGAGCTATACTGACTCTGTCTCCACGGCGGAGTAGTAAAGAGTCTGTTCTGAAAAATTCGGAAGCAGTTCGATCAGTACTCCGTTCCAGTTTTCAACTTAGTCTGTGATGAATCTGCCCATGCCGGCAATTGCCAGTGGCGTGTTTGATTGACAGTGATTTGTAAATATTTAAAAGATTTTTTCTCCGTATGAATATATCGGTAGTGTTTTGTAAACCGATGCCACTCCTTAGAAAGCTGTTTTACCAACTGTTTCGTTCTTGGTCCTAGCTCTATGCCTTATGAAGTAGGGCTTGTAATCCTCTTATCTTTGCAAAGTGTCCCGAGTATGTTCCAAGAGAGCACATTCCATCGTGGCTCGGTGTTCAACAGTTTCCAAAGAGCAATGGTTTGGCTGGCAAAGAATGGTGTACTCTGGTGAAACTAATCTTCTTTAGAGTTACGCAAGACTTTGTCGGGGCAAGGGGACACGTGACATGTACCTGGGGACTTGTGAGTCTGCATTCATCCAATGGCAGTATCAATTTCTTGAACAACACACAGTAGGTTCCAGTCCAAGGGTGTTACGTGTTAAAAAGTAAAACTACTGGTGGTTGGGGTGGATCGCATTGTATTGCATTGGTAAGGCAAAAAATGGTTTCACCACTGTGGAATGGGAGTTAGATCCCATAGTTCTTGAGTGTAACATAAAACTTGCGCGGCTTGTCGTTCCTCGGATGTTAGCTCACTCCAAGACTTGGATTGGGATGCAGGCCAATCCGCTGAATTGGAACTGTCCCAGGAAGATGACGTCCAACCCAATGCTTTCCACGCCTCTTGGACTTGCATGCCATACGATGTGCTTGCACTGACAAGATCTTGGCCAGATATGGCGTCTGATTCCGACGGTAGTCGAGTGAGGTCATCCCAATTGAACTCAAAGTAATGGTTGACCCAACAGTTCCAGATAGGAGATGAATCGAATCCCAGTACTTGCAAAGGAGTACTAAACGATGTACCCCGTTCCACAACATTTTGGTAGGTCGACGATTCAATAGAGTTTTGGCCAGGATGATTCCAACTGAACTGGTTATAGCCAAGGGTATTGACTACAGCATCTGTCAATTGAGAGTCAGCGTTAGATGTAAAATACTGCCAAGGCACAAAACGTAAGTTGGGAAAGGTCGGCTGTGCTACAGGCACCGTGGTAGCATCGATAGTTGGGCTATTGGTTGCAGAAAAAGTGGGAGCAGGTGTGTCAGTCGATGTCGCTTGGACAGTAGGGCTCGTTGTCGGAGGCACGGTCGGACGAAGCGTTGGAACTGGTGTGAGTGCTTGTGTGGGACCCGACGTTGGACTTGGGGTGGCCACGATGACTGGGCTAAGCGTTGGACTTTCTGTTGGGGATAGTGTCGGGCTGTCGGTTGGGCTATTGGTTGGCTTTTCGGTGGAACTTTCTGTTGGGCTAGTGGAAGGAAAGTCGCTTGAGGAGTTTGTGATTGACTGCAACGTCGGCATTGGGCTTGGTGGTGACGTGAATTCATTGCCCAAAGAGGGTAACGATGCAGTTGGACTGGTCGTTGGGTCCAAAAAAGGAAAAGTGCCGTTGAATCCTTCGCTCTCCGTTGGAGTTGAGGCTTGATTTGCATTGGTTGTGGATGAAAGTTGTTCCTGTCGGAGACGAATCAACATGACGGCGAGCACAACTAGTGTGATAAGAATGACCGGCGCCATGATGAGACTCACCCAAAAAACAATTCGTCGAACATTCATTCGCGGGCTTTGCTTGACCTCCTCGATGTCAAGTTTGGATTGGTCTTTCGGGCTGCCTTGCGAGGTATCCTCTGTTGAGGTATACAGGATGGTTCTTCCTTGCCCTCCCGTTTCTTTCGAATGTTTCTCGGAGACGAAGTGTCGCATAGGGAGCTCCATCGGCACGGTTGGATGGGCATATACATTCAATATAGGTGGAGCGAAAAACTGGACACCATCTGTGCTTTCGGCTACTGTATCGCCTAGGGTACTGATATCATCTTGCCCACGAACCTCGAATGAAAAGTTTGCTCCTGTGTCGGCATCGCTTGCATCAACATCTTGATTTGCCATTGCAAATGACGGTACGGGAAAGAGATGTGTTCCCTGAAACAAACTCTGAGGGATGGTAATTATATTGTTCTCAATATCACAGTCATTTCTTGGCACGTCCTCGTCCTGGTCAGGGATGGTAACTATATTATTCTGAATATCATAGTCATTTCCTGGCACGCCCCCATTCTCGTCAGGGATGGTAACTAGATTATTCTCAACATCATCGTCATTTCCTGCCACGCCCTCATTCTCGTCAGGGATGGTAACTAGATTATTCTCAACATCATCGTCACTTCCTGGCACGCCCTATTCTCGTCAGGGATGGTAACTAGATTATTCTCAACTTGACTGTGATTTCCTGGCCCGTCCTCATTCTCGTCATTCGAGGTTACTGGCAATGACGTATCATCGACAGCTTGCGATGCTAACAGTAAATTTGATGGGTCGGCGGATGACGATTGTGGAATCGAAAATCCCAGCCTGTCACTATCGATCTCTTGTCCCATGCCTCGGAAGTACTTCGCTGCGGATTGGTGAACAAGGGCCCAATCAATCGGTTGTTCTAGATGCTGTTGGTAGATACTGGATCTCGTGGGTACTCGACAGTGACAGATAGAGTTCAATGTGCTGATGAAGAATACTGAATGCTTTTATCTGTGTTCCGTGTTGTTTTGCGTTTGTACTGAGTGATAACCAGGTCCAGATTGTCCTTCTTGGATTTGGACAACACAAATGTCGTTCCGATTATGTAAATACAAAAATAAACGATTGGAATGTGGGTGCGCGAGACACGATTGACCGGGAGTATCGCAACGTCGACCATTTGCAACTCGGAAATATGCCAACACCACGCATCAGGGTGGTCACCGAGGAACAGTACTCCCGGTAGGCATTGGGCACTCCCTTATGATACCTTCTGAACGGTGGTCCTTGGTCGATGTACCTTGTATCCCGGATGCCACTGCAGAAGAAATGGCGCCCTCTCGAATTTCTTTTGTGTGTGTCACTGAGGCCGTCGCGCCCACAACGCATAAATCTCGGGATCACATCGTGCCGTCTTTCCTTTTCTCTCTGACTTGCACCTGCATTGTGCTCATTTACTACTGGATTATAGTCCTGTAGCATCAGTCATGCTGCGCCATTGTCGAGATAAGCTACCTGTGAGGTCCATTATCGCCATGGCCAAAGATGCATTTACGCCGTTGAAGTGTCGTTCAGGCGATGTCGCCTGGCCAACGTCAACGAGACATTCTCTTTTTGGCGCCAAACGCGCCTTGTGGAATCGCCGAAGTCACTTGACTGTGATTAGTCACACTTGTCCGCTTTGGCCACATCCAACACTGGAGCCGGCCGGCGTCATGCTGGCAACCCCGCCGGCCTCCGTTCATGACCAGTCGTACCGGTACATGCCCATCAGACCGTTCATGATCACCGACCCCGTAACCAATAGAGCAACCAGTTCTCTAGGGTCTGTCCAACCGACTAGTTGTACGACTACAGGGATGCAATCCAATCCATGGAGGGTTCGACCAACTGTTCGAGATTCGTCAACAGGTGTGCAGCGAAATGCACAAGCCATTGTGGTGTTACTCGGGTGGTGGGGTGCTCAGCCCAAGCACTTGGACAAGTATGCAGATCTTTATCAAGAGATTCTTCCATCCGCGGCCATTGTTGCTGGTACCGCCAGTTCACAGAGTATTTTGCTCAAGAACGATGACCAGTTAAAAGACTTTGCCAAGCAAGGCCTCGAGGCTATTGCCAACACCTTGGCAGACTATAATAATCTTCATCTACCCATCTTGATCCACGTTTTTAGCAATGGGGGTGGATTTGTGTGGCATCAAATGGGGAGAATACTCGAAGAGGAAGAAGACATTGACGATCTGTCGGAATTCCAACAGTATTCCACTCATACGACACATTTTCGACCCAATTTATCCACAACTTCTATTGACACGGAAGAGACACCGCTGCATACCAATACGGCACTTTCTTTAATGCGTAGCAACATTCGGGGCCAAATTTACGACTCGGCTCCTGCCTATCCAAAAATCAACTCGGGGATTGCTGCCTTGGAAGCCAGTGGTATGGTCCAAAACAGATTCTTGTTGCTCATTGTCAAATGTTGCTACTTCCTCTTGTATTTTTTGGAGTCATTGTGGGATCGCATCAACAATCGTCCGCATCGCCTCTTGGAATACTGGGAGGATCTCCTACAATGTGATTGGACCATTCCGCAAGGATTCATCTATAGTACGATAGATCGCATGGTGGATTCGGATCATTTGGAAGATTTCATTGAAACACGGAAGAAACTATTGCAACAAGATGATACTGGCAGCATGCCCAAGATTTCGATACTCAAGTTTGACGATACCCCACACGTTATGCACTATCGATATCATCCACGAGAATACAAGGAATTCGTAACTCAGTTTCTGCAAAATCATTTATTGACAATTCCAAGTCAAGCACCAAAATGAAAAAAATGTAACCATTCTTGTTTTCCGCAAGACTATCCTGTTTACCTGAAGCATGCAATTAAAATACTCATTGCGCACCTCACGGGTGGACATATTCCAAGGTAGTTGGGGCTTTTTGCCTCGGAATATGCCGCCATGAATTGTACACCTTATTACGATGTGGCAACGTAGGTATCTGCAACAAGCTTTGGGTAGTTGCTTTACTCTTGGTTTATCCTCCCATCGAGGTTTGAGTTGCATTTGGCAGCATCATCGCGAGTATCAAGAAATTTCTTCGGACAGGTTGTGTCCAGTGGATCGTTCAGTGCCCTGGTAGCTTTTCATGTGTCACACAAAATTACTATGCTTCTGGCCCTTCTCTTAAGTTGTCCTTATTATGCCTCGCATTCGTTCTAACGGACCGAGGGCTATAGTGTTTCCTTGTGGGAAGGGGGCGAATTGTAGTAAGCCCACGTACATTGCGGGTAATTTTCTAAAACCATTCATAGTAACTATAAAGCAGTGGGAGTTGCAAAGAATCGCAACGGCTCTACCATTTACTCCCACAACATCGCACCATTTCTAGGTTCGGTTTGCTATCAGTAGTTGTGCCTCATATCACCAAAGGCGAGGCTTGTAAAGCACCATGCCACCACTTGAAGACACGTTGCCTATTACTGCTGCTCCAGCACGACAATGGTTGGGCAAGAAGAAGGCAGATTCTTTGAATTTGCGTGTCAAAGATAAATCAAAAGCGGATGTGTCGCGCAAGGTGACGTTCTTGTCGGAGGAAAGTAGTGACAAAAATCAGGAAAGCGAAAGGAGAGAGTGGAATCGCCACCAGGACGACGACGATGACGATGATGTTTCCACTCTTACCGATGTATTCCCTGGATATGATATTGAAGCTCCGAAACTACGGCAAAAAGAACTAGACGAAGAAGAAGAAGAAGAACGACAAGAACTGAGCCTAGATTCCGCGAACGAGGATACATCGTTGGACAAGATGCTGGATGACGTATACCTTCCTACTGATGATTGTATATCCCCTTTTGGCGACGGGGGACTTGTATACAACCAAGCATGTGAAGACATGGTCGTTCAAATTGGTGATTTTGTCGATAGGGTGAAGAATTGCAGACCATCACCCCTTGCACGACAAAACGCTTCTGATAATGCCAATAAGCCCCCCCGTGAACAAACCAGCTTTTTTGCTTCAGTATGGGAACATGCTCGAAGATTTCTGGACCCTCCAACTCCGCCTCCGATCCCAACAGTATTGTCCTCGGAAAACACTATGGAGATTTATCCAGATAGCAGTGTTTCGTTTGCAGAAGGAGAGACGCTCGCAGCGGTTCCTGTTCAAAATATACCCCAAGAAAACGAAACCGATGGTTACAATCCTGAACAAGCAGGGTTGTCTCGGCGAGGGCTTCTTGACAATGTGAAGGAGCGCTCATCTGACTATTCACCGACGGACCAAGCACAAATGACTGGACCTTCACCTGCTGACCAAAGCAAGCAAGCGTTTGAAAGCACAGCACTCTTTGACTCTTCAGAAACGAGCAACGCATCCGTTGGTACCAGTGAGGAGGATGTGCCTCGCCCGTACGGACAGTCGAGGCAACGGAGAAGTCGATGTTTCGTCTGCTTTTTGATTTTGCTTGCAATTTCTACGCTATTGGCCATCGGATTTGGAGTATCCGGTAAGAATCAGAGTTCGCAACGTGAGCAACACGAAGAGAAACTCGAAACTCGCTCGGACCCTTCCATTACATCATGGCCAACGTCCCAACCATCCAAATACATTAAGGAGTCTTCACCTACTACTGCCGTGCCTGCGACAGGTGCTTTGTCCCAAACAGCACCTCCGAGCGTCGCTCCGAGTGAGATACCATCAACAACACCAACTTTCTCTCCGAGCGCCACTCCCAGTGAGGAACCATTACCAAGACCAAGTTTGCACCCAACGAGGCATCCTAGCGTCGCTCCTACTGCGATTCCATTACCAACAGCATCTCCAACACAAGTAGAAGTGCCATCATCCAGTCCTACCTTGGTCCCAACCACTACACCAAGCGAAGCCATTGCAACGACGAGACCTACTACCGATCCCATTGAATCCGCGAAAAAGCTTCTTCCATACTATCCCGACTTTCGATTTGTTCCATGGAGTGATGTTACTGTGTCGCTACGACTTTTGTTGCAACAATTAATGGGCTACAATGAAGCGACCTGGAACCTTCCCGGTACCATTAACAACGATGGAGAAAATTATTCCAGATTTTGGGAGGCCCAGTCCTTTTCTACGATTCAGAATACAGCCTCGGTAGAGGTGCTCTCGTCAGTGATTAGTATGGGATTTACAAGGAGTGATTGGGACTGTTGGGTAAACCATTACCAAAACTTTACTTGGTGGGAACTTGCGAGCTTGTCCCCCGTCACTGTCACAATCCTCGAAGGTAATGATTCCGTGAATGATTTTGGTGTTGTAGTAAGCGATATTCAAATGGCGATGACAACGTTTGGTTGGACCGAGAGCAATTGGTCGACCGCGGAGCGCATCCGATACTTCTTCCCGACTGCCGAAGAAGGATTGGGTGCGCGGTCTCCATGGGACGACCTCACAGTGACGGAACAGGCGGCCGCGACAAGGCTTTGCTATACTCAAGAGCTATGGGACCGCATTCCATTATAAAAGTAGTAGAATCAAATTTGTGTTGACGGAAGCTGTTTCGTACGGAAGTCGAGTGACGGACCTCGAACTGCTGGGGGAAGTGGCTTTCATGTCGCCTCACTACATATATTCTTGTCAGCATCTGTTCGTCAGAAAACGCTTGGCGTGCTTGTTGCGTGGTAACAGACATCGTCTTGAAGAGTTGAGATATCCACTCATTAAATGATTCCTCCACCATAACCTCGCTCGTAAGCTGCTCGATCAGGATAATCTCTGGAACTTGGTTGCCTTCGCTTGACTAGACTGGGACCCCGCATTTGGAGCTCCTGTATCGTTCCCACTCCAAGTAATCCCATTGCTCGATCCAATTCTGTTCGCAAAATATGAAATGCCTTGTCAACTCCTTCCTTTCCACCTGCCATTAGTCCCCAAAGATACGCTCTTCCTGTAAAGAAAGAGTTTTTGAAGATGAGTGAATTCACTGACGTTGCCAATTGTGCCAAGAACGATCAGACACGTTTTCATTGACGTACCAATCCCTACTCCATCGGCACCCAATGCCAAGGCCTTGGCAATGTCAGTTCCTCGTTGTATACCGCCATCGATTATAATCTCCATTTCTTGGCCTACCGCTTGTCGTATGGATGGTAGAACATCAATAGCGGCAGGAGCCGATTCCAATTGACGTCCCCCATGATTACTGACCCAGATGGTTGAAAATCCTGCCTGTTTGGCGCGAATGGCATCATCGACGCGAACCACTCCCTTGATGGCAGTAGGACCATGATTCCATTCTCCCAACAACCATTCTGCATCCTTCCAATCAAAGTCGGGCGATAATTGGCTTCCAATAAAGGATGCCATGGAACTTGCCGGAACATTCTTGGTAAAACAAGCATACCGGTAGGGTTCATTCGATATCAAGTCGATCGTCCATGCTGGAGCCATCAAGGCTGCCATCGTTTGGCGTAGACTATAGGTCGGAGGAATGGTGAGTCCATTCCGAATATCACGTTCTCGATTCCCCATCCATGAAACATCGACTGTCAAGGCTAATCCTTCAAATCCGGCTTCCTTGGCTTCTTGCAACACATCTCGAACAATTTCTCTATCTTTCCAAACATACAATTGAAATACTTTTGGCAAATCAGAGGTGTGAGTCCGAGCAATTTCCTGCATAGATTCAGTCGACAAGGAAGACAATGTATAAAGGGCGCCGTACTTCTTGGCGACTTGTGCCACAGCCAATTCCCCTGCTTGATGAAACATTTTGTTGCCGGCAGTGGGACACGTGAAAAAGGGGAGCTGCACCTTTTTCCCAAACAACGTCGTTGACAAATCAAGTGGTGGTCGAAGTCCTCGTAATACACCAAAATGTAACTCCCATTCCGTAAAAGCATCTTTATTGCGACGCATCGTAATCTCATCGTCGGCTCCACCATCCATGTAATCAAAGACCATTTTGTGAGCACGCGATGATGCAATGAAACGCAAATCCGCAATATTTACTGCATTTTTGACTGCCGCGCGGTATGGCCTGTCAAGTAGAACATTCAAGCGCAAGGTGCGAAGAACATTGTGAAGCCCTATCTTGTGAGGATCAAACAACATCCTAGAATACAATTGAGATCATTGATGAACTTTGCAACTCAATTTTTGTGTTGATGCCGGTTCGCAAACATTTGGAAGGGGTCAAACAAGTCGAATGAACACTTGGACCTCCCAACTCCTACCGGTAGTAATAATATATAAAGGGCTTCTTTGTAACACTTTGCCTGGGGTCACCGACAAGTCATGCAGTAGATTATGCATCTCGTCAAACTACTTTCGCCTGGTATTTCTTCCAGTCTCATTCGTATTGTCCTGCTGGTGATAAGTTTCCAGAGAAATCAGGTCGAATCGATCATCGGACCGACTATAAAGGAGAAGATTCACCAACGCTTGACGATGCTGCGAAGGAAGACGATGGTGACCACTGGGCGCAGGGGCATTAGTGGTTGTCGACCAGTAGCCATTTCGTTTCATGTAATTCTCAATCGCACTTCCGAGCGTTTTGATGATGCGCTTGAACTTTGGATAAGCGTCCGTTACCTCGCGGCACGCCCCTCCAGCGCTCCGTTCCTGACATCCTCTCTTCATCAAGCAAGTTCCAAACTCACGCAGTGCCCAAAACGAAATTTCAGATACCGCGAACATCGGAAGAGTTTCTCCAGCATCCACAATGGATGGATCAACTATCCCCGATACAAACTGCTCGCCTCTTTGGATGACTATTTTCATGGTTTTGATAATGACTTTCCAATGCGGTGTTTCTGCCTTTCCGACAATTCGGGCAGATTCGTAGAATTGATCATTGTCTACATATATGCAATCCATGGAGGGTTTCACATTTCCTCCACGAGTAGCATCTTTGGTAGAATTTGTACTAGAAAGTGCCGCCGACGAGTTTTCGATAGTGCGATAGTTTTCCTCTGATATGCCATCTTCCCCAGCACTTAATTGAGACAACATATCACGAATCGTGAACGCAAGATTCTCTAGTTCCACAAATCGTTCATTGCTTGATGAACCCGAGGAATCGGCAGTTCCGTCTCCGGTCACGTGACGCAAGCGAACTGATCCTTTGTCACGCAGTAAATGCGATTGAACGATAACCACAAATGGAATCTGAAAAGTACAATGAACGTTAGCTAGTTTCCTCCAGCACCAACATGTTCCCAGAGCAACTGTGGCAAAGTACCCTCACCTTCAAAATAGCGCACACGCCACACAGTTCGTCAAGAGACCAATCCTGCAAAGAGAACAAATGAGTCTAAGTTGAACAACAATCACTTCCAATTGCCGTACTTACGCTTGTTCCTGTTCCTTGCGTTTCTTCACGTTGCTGCTTGAGTAGACTAGCCATAACGCCACTTTGAGCCAAGTATTCTGCCGATCTGCGAGAAAAGAGAGGAATCCAATCAGAACTCATGTATTAATCGACTCGTCGGTGCGATCAGGAGCAAGAAAGGATCGGTACGTACATTCCTTCGGCCCAAAGCCGAGCAGCCACAGTGAAACGCTCGCCACAGCTTCCGACGTCAAGCCCACGAACACCCGATACCATGCAACGAACGGAGGATGTGACAAAATTGATGGGATGGCCTAAACTAGCCCGCAGCAACTCCATCCCTTGCTTATCAAGTGTGAATTTAGCTGCATCCATAGCCATCCATTTTTCATTGGCAGCTTTTCCAACAGAGGCAGCACTGTTGTACACAAGCTGAACCAATCGGCCAACGGCAAAACGAACGCCAGCGCACTGTGGCAAAACGAGTCAGTTGTGAAAATGACAAGCAAAAAATTAATCTTATCTTGTAGAAACTTACTTTTGGGATTGGCGCTGTCGTGTAGTGATTTAGAAGTGTGCTGCCGAAATTACCAGGAGGCCGATATCGTCGCACTAGATCATCGTATCTCCCCCCTTCAGCAATCTTTATTGCCGAACCGGACAAAATCGTGTCATTCGTCTCATTCTCTTGGTCTACGTTCACAATATCATCGAAGTAGTCATCTCTTAAAGCGATGCATTGGTAGAGAGTGTATCCATGGTAATGGTCACGTCGTTGCCGCAGCCCTAGGTCCAGAGATATGCACAACGGTCGACTCAAGATCGTTGCGTTGTCTCGTGAACCAAACAATGGCCCAATACCAATAGAATAAAGTAATTGAACAAGGTTCAATAAATGCTTCAAACTTTTTCCAGCGTCATCAAAACGCCTGAATCGCCGTGCGTCAATAACGTTTGGTACCTCTTCTTGTCGCAGTTTGGACAGCGACAAAGTGATTGCCTCTACTGCTTCCGTGATGTCGACAGGCAGCGGCAAGCATCCATTCCCAATGAACATAGCGAGGCGAGCAGCTGAAGACTCGGGTAAGCCATGCTTCTCTGTAACGTTTTTGAGTGACGATGCCAGCATTTCTCTCGGGTTGTGCTCGGAATGCCGGCTATTCGAGCGTTTCCTCTTTGTTGGAAGAAAACGAACAAGTTGTGATGGTGATGGAGCCGTAAATTGTGTCAACAACGTTAAGCACGCGCGTCGCACCGATTCCTTTGATGGTACGCCACATATATCTAGAATGGAGTCTGCAAGCCTCGTATGCGTGAGCCGTAGGTACCATAACGGAAGTTTGGCGCCAAACGGTGCTGAATCACTGCCTGCTAAAGCGACGAGGATCATACAAACCTGGGTCAGATGGTTAATGGTCACGCAAATGCAGTCGTGTAATCTTTACACTTTGCGACTCGCTTGATGGAAACCGCGTCCAAGGCAAATACCATGGTCCAAACGCAGTACCTCACGGATCTTACCTTCACTCGATGGCAGTAATGTCATTACTTGGCAAACTGATAGTAGAGTCTCGGCCTCAAGCTGATGACCGCGAATACTGCCTTCATCTTGCACAATGTCGAAAGTAGCCTCCAGAGATTCTTTTGGATGCCCTCCTGCCACTGATTTGTGATATACTGGGCTAATGTCGAATCGCTTGATGTTAGCGGTCGCAGCGCCTCCCCTCCCTACTGCTCGAGCGCTGCAAATTCGGTTAGTTTTGTGGCCAGCAATCGTCCCCTTCCTAATTTGTCTCGACTTACAATGGCGCAGTTAGATCTTCAGGCAAAAGTAAAACATTGCCTCGAGCATTAATGACTTCCGCTGGTCCTGCCACATTGGAATCAACGTTATGACCTGGTCGAGGTCGTAACAGGGGACTACGCAGATGTACAGCCCCATGCCCTTGAAAGATACTGGTCAATCGACCACGGATCGCCTCCACGATCTTCGGATCGGGACCATGCACACCATCCATCGCACCCTCAACGGCAGCTGTCGTTGCTGCCGAAATTGCAAAGACACCTGCGGCACGTTGGGCTGATCGCTTGAGTATACCCTTCCCACCCTTTCCAATATTGCCAGCGTTTTTGACTCGACGAAGTGCTGATGTTGCGGCCATGAGAGATGAATTACTCATGGCGAAGAACGACGACATATCAGCAGCACCGGACCGTATGTCACGAATAGCATTGATCAATCCCTCGGTTGGTGTTGCAACACGCCTTGTACCTTGTTCCAGTCCAACACTATTCGCTTTAGCTGCAATGTCCGTGTCAAACGTCCACTCTACCAGATCGGTTGTGGGTCGCTTGAAGAGGGCCTCCAAAAGTTGCAGATACCCCTCGGATTGAGGATGAGTGAGAAGTTGTAGCGCTTCCTCCAGGTAATGCTGTTCTACCTCTATTTTCCTTGGCAAAAGGTCACTCTGCGGTGAATCATACAGTTAGTGTCACAGGATCTCGATTTTCGCAAATGCCATGAATTGCTCACCTTCAATAGCTCCGCAGCCGTTGGTCGTTTGACAGGATTTGATGCCAAACACCAAAGAATGATGCGTTGCGCATTCTCTGGCGTCGTTTCTAGAAATGACGGTGGAAAGCGTTCGTGTCGAAGAGCCCAAATGTCCTCTTGCTGCGTAGACTGACGACTTGGATGAAGGCTTCGATCATTGACAGCAGAGGGTCGATTGGAATCACTGGCAGCTGAGGGCTGGTGTACTTCACCTCGAAGTCGTCTCAAGGTTTCGGATCTTTCCATATAAGTGGAGAATGGAGGGTGCAACATCTCAAAAATGATAATTCCAAGCGAATACATGTCAGCCTGCATGTTGTAGTCTCCATCCGCTTTTGACCTGGAAGAATTTCCCTCTTGTTCTGGGGCCCTGTAGAATGTTGTACCGACTCCTCCGGTCATGGATTCTCCAAAGGAGGACATGGAGTGTCCGGTCACTGAATTCGGTGCCGAACCCAAGAGGCCACTAATGTCCTCAATGGCATCATAAATCGCCGACACTTCTGCTGACTCTTCTTCTACAGCAACGTTTGGTTTCGCCCGACGACGAGTGGCTAGCCCGAAATCTCCTAGACGAATATTTCCTTCCGAGTCCAAGAAAATATTTCCTGGTTTCTAGAGGGTACCCAGGTGAGGGATTTCGATGGTAAGACTTGACAGTGAATCATGTTTTCGCCGTACGTACCAAATCCCTATGAATAATGTTTCGACTGTGCATATAAACCAGAGCTTCGACTATTTGACGGACAAGACGAAAAATGTCATTGGAATCCATGTTGACCAATGAGCCCTCGTCAATAAGCTTCCGCAGCGTTGTAGCACAGTATTCCATCTGTAGTTTTGGGTGAGAAAATGCGATAAAAATGTTTGTGCATCCAATGACGATAAAAATGTCTCACCTGTATGTACAAGATGCTCTGACATTTGGCAGGATCAACCTTGACAGATGATTCATCGTCCCACAATGAGTCATCTTCAGAAGCGTTGGAAACCTTCTGTTTGTTCACCATCCCTTCGTACGTTTGATTACCCAAAGCAAATCCAGAAAGTAATGGGCTCTAGTTTTGCGAATTTCGTGAGGCACTTTGTGTGATGACAAACCTAGTTCAATCCGTAAAATGCAACACTTACTCCAAAAATAGGATTCGTCTCATTTTCCAGCATCTCAGACAAGGCCGAGGGAGTGCGTCGGTATTTCTCAGCCTTGCTTTTGTTGCCCTGGGGTTGTGTGCCATAATCGTTTTTCACATTGTTTGCACTGGGCGAATCGTTCGTATCGGACCAGGAGGTGGATGAATCATTCTCGTCCGAAGCGTTACTGGAACTTGAATCCCACGATCTATTTTGTGATGCCCCTGTCGCAAGTCCTCGCTCTTGTGGAGAGTTCGTCCACCAACCCTCTGAATTCTCGTCCTCGTCGTCATCATCGCCATTCGGTGCATTCTCTGATGTCAACACATCTCTATCTTCGACAAAGTCTTCTTGGTTGTCGTCATCGTCTTCTTCTGCAATGACACCCTCATCTCGCCCACCTCCTTCTACCCATGCTTGATAGTATCTAACAATGTTTTTGTGAGTCATACGAGAAATGGTAGTAACTTCTCTCCGTAGTTTTCGATTTTGAATGACTCCAAACTTGGCCGCCTTTCCTTGTTCCGATTCCAAAATGATTTTTTTGATGGCGTCTTGAGAATTAAGAATGTACTTGTGTGAGCACAGAAAAATCAGTCATTTGTTCTTGTCTGTATATATCCATCACTTACATATTCTTCGATCCAAACGATTGCGAACCTTGACGACTTCTCCACCACCTCCCCGTCCCAAAACACCCAACTCGATAAAATCACTTTGGTAACGACTATTGCCATCCGTGGTGATGGGGCCTGGTAGGTCGTCATCAAAGTCATCGTCATCAGAAAGATTTTCGTCGTTCATAGCCTCGATGGGGGGTGATATTTTGGCCATCATGTCATCATTGTTCTTATTGTTGTTGTTGCGTTGTCGTTGGGCGGCATCAATCGCTTCTCTTTGCCGAGCCAATTCTCTTTCAATATCGACAGTGACTGCTTGGTCCTGTTCCCGTGGTGATGGAAGCATCGTTGTTAAGATATTTTTGGATGAAGAATGTTCGAGCCATTGTCGTTCCATATCCTGCTGTTGTTGCTTTTCTTTGGCTTCTCGCGCCTTCATTTGTTCCCAGGCAGACAAGGTCGGGTCATGATTATGTTCCAATAAAAAATCTTCCGCCAACTGCACCAGTTCAATCACCATGACGGTCCCACTTTCTGCAAGTTCCGTCATTCGTTCCTGCATCGTTTGCAATAATGTGCTTTGTTCCTGTTTTGTTAACCCCTTGACATTGAGTAATTCTAATGTTGGAACAACGTAGGGGTAATGTTTGCCGAGTTGTACAGAAAGTGTCAGTTGCGTATGACATACATCCGCACCGGGTGGTCTCACAATCACTTGGAGTTTTGGGCATCCCCATGTACCCTTGCGACTGGTAAAGTCAATGCCATACACGGCACTCAGAACCGTTTCTTCGTCGGCGCGATAGGTGGAAAGATCTTCATAGGATGGAATGACGGGACGGGAGGATGGCTCTTGCTCACCACTAGACGATGACGACGTATCATCCTTTAATGCAGCAAAGCGACCAGGCATGTTGTAAACAACCAGCTACCGGCAGGATGATTTTGGTGGCTTGGTAGGTCCCATGGAGCGAGACGAACACTTTGGAACGCACAACAAAGATTTTTGTACCTTTTTTGCTTTTTTGAAAGAAAGCGCACCGGTACTTGTTGTGAACTTGACAAGCTTGACCCGCCGGTGCGTCCGATACCCTACTTATGAAAGGGGGACACACAAAATTTTGGGGGTGTTGCGAGTCCCCGTGGATGCGAAATGCGAAATGCGTCTACCAGTTGGCCTCGCCAACGGCCAGTAAAAAAACGTTCGAGAGTTTCTCTTCCGCATAGGGAAACTTTCATCATCATCATCATCATCGTCCCCACCCACTCGACAGCTTTTTTCATTCGTGTCCTCATACAAAAAGCAAAAGGACAATTACGGTAAACAACATGTCAACATATTATGAGATTCTGGGGGTGCCATCGACAGCGACGGCGGCAGAAATCCGCAAAGCCTATTTGAAACTCTCCTTGCAACATCATCCGGACAAGAATCCCGACAATGTCCAAGCCGCCCAAGCGAAATTTGTAGAGATTGGTCGAGCCTATGAAGTTTTGAGTGATGAAATTACTCGACGAGAATATGATCAATTATTGCGAGGTGGTGGTCGCACGTCGGGATTTGGTAATGGCTTTGCATCGACACCCAATGGTTATTCGTCATCATCATCCACGGGTGGTGGTACTACCTTTGAAGAGAAAATGTATGAAAATTATCGAGATGTCTTTGATGAAACGGTGTCGGGCATGTCAGAGGCAGATTTAGCCGCAGCGGTTGGAACGGCTGCCATGATTGGAGGTTTAGTGGGAAGTATCGTGGGTGGTCATCTGGCCAGTGGGGCGACCAGTCATGGTACCCGAGGTGCTGCGAGTGGAGCGAGTAATCTCTTGTACGACGGCTGGAAGCATGCTGGGAAGT
>SWEM01000248.1:0-42721 GCA_019593585.1 Nitzschia palea | reverse complement strand
ATTACTAGTGCTGTAGTATAAATTAGATATACGACTACACGGACCTCGACTAGTTCGATTAGACTAGTTCGACTAAGAATATTGTCAAGGTAGTAAAAGATATTGCTATTGCAATAACGGATCAGGAACCATAGGGTTCTGGGATGTCAATTACATGACTCCCCGGATGAATAGATCCTTCTCTCTTCAGAGAGGGAAATGACTAGCTAGCTAAACAGTTCAGACTTTTTTTTGTTTCAACAACATTACACTCTACATCGTTAGGCCTAGGGCACACCATCATGGGTCAAAACCGATGGTCGTTCTTGAAGCTGTTTTTCTGCCTATGCGATGCAGGTACCTCGAATGCTTTGGTCTTGTACAACAAGGCAATGAAGACAAACAGGAAAAGAACCGATAAACATTGCTCAATTCAAGTTGCAACTGGTTGATTCATTGGTCGGTCAATTCGGTGGTCGGGAGCATGTTGAAGGATCCTGGAGAGGATGCAGTCATGGAACGTATTCTCACAAGAATATCGGGGAACAATCAATTGTGCTGTAGTTCTTGTTCCCTCACAAACAAGTAGAGTAGAACCCGGTTCACGTGCTATGGTTGTTTGGCAGCGGAAAAACTGGAAAGGACTGGTTTGGCATGGTCCACGAAAACGAAGAAATCCGTCAGCTGTGCCTCCAAAAATATGGGACGAAGCGCCAAAACGACTAACAAAACCCAATAGAAATAAAAAATATAGGAAAGTGTTACTAACAAAAATGTTTACACATCTTCAACGGGCGTCCGTTGGTGTTGCAGTGGGCAGAGTCCTCCAAACAAGTGTTTACATGACTGCCCTCAGGTTGCGTCAACAAATATTTGTCAGTTCTCGTAACGAAGTACCCGTTGTTTACGAGGATGCCTCGCCGAAAACTAAGAAAAAACGGCTATGTGGGAGAGCCCACGTGGGCTCTCAGGGGGGTGCTTGGATATCGGTTAAATTTATACTACACGCTTTGTTATATGTTATATAGTTGTATCATGCTTACATAAAGCAGTTTAGTTTCTTGCCCCTTTCCTATCACATTATGCTTCGTTCACCACCATGATAAATAATTTGTTCGATGCGGAATATGTCTTTGCATTCACTGTACTAGAGACGACCAACTAGTCATTGTTGCACAATTCGGTAGAGTGCACCTAGTACTCCTTGCTCAAAAACAATTACTGGTATGCACGGTGTCTGCCACCACATTGTTGAGCGAGGATTCTACTCCGGTACCTTTGTTTCAGCGACGAGGAGGAGTGGCTTGCCACTTCTTCGTCTGTTGGCATCAAAAAGACACCGGCTTCTAGGAGACAGCACCAGCTGAATGATCTGTGCTTTCTATACAAGATAATTCTTGGGCAGTGATCTAGATCGACAGGCTTAGCTCACACTGTCGTGCCCTATGGAGGATCGGGTTTTCCTCGATTGGTGGTATTGCTTGAAGAGGTATAATTGAAGGTAGTATCTCCTGCAAGATAACGCAGTCCAAAGTAACTACCGGTATTTTGGTCGTTGCTTCGTGATTCTCGCTATGATTTTTCTAATCGTTAATTAGTTCTTCAAGAAGCCGCCTGAGCAAATGCTTCACGAGAATGCGAAACACATCAATTTCCGTTCTTGCAAAGATTGAAGATGTACCCATCTAATTCGAGATCTTCATTTCATTGAATCCTTTGTTGCAGCGTGAGCCTAACTGTAAGCAAAAATTATGTATATTCTCCCATCCAGCACGTGGCCACTGCGCAGAAAGTCAGCCGGGGCCTTGTGTTACTCAGATTAACTATATCGATGTGCATTGAAAGGGTCGCCACCTCCCATGCCATAAATGTTTGACCTCTCGTCGCTTGGGTGTGTATTTGCTGTCCCATGACGCTGATGATCGCTATGGAAAGGATGAGTATCCCAATTATCTGAATTGTCAGAGAGTAGACTGCGTCCTCCTCTGTTTATTGTGGACCGACCTATCAAAGAAGCATCGCGTGTAGACTCGGTCATTGATCCTGACACTAGACCTCTCCGATAAGGTAAGTGCTGATCAGCATAAGCAAGTGGGGTAGGTAGGGCAGCGGACACCGAGTTGTTTCCAGCAGTGCTGGCCGTTGGTGGGAACATATGAGTGTCCGCTGGAGCTGACCCAACAAATCCACTGTGGTACGACGTAAAATCTGGATGTTGATGTGGTGGCAGCATTGACCCGCTAGCACCAGTAGTCATCCGACGTTGTGGTTGCGCGAGGTAAGGATTAGAGGAAGGGCGACCTCCTCCCAGCATAGTCTCATTGTCACTGACATGAAGAACGCTATTTGGCCAGGAGAATAGTCCCCCCATAAGTTGGCGATTGCTAGAGTGAAAGGACGACGTCGCTCTCAATGCACTGCGACCTTCGCTCATTGATGCATTCAGGATGCTCCCTAAAAAAGGACCATGATGTTGGAACTGATAGGAGTCAGGGGGGACGTGGTGGCGTGGAAAGGTCAAGTTCACTTGTTGGTTTTGAGCATCGAACGATGTCCCAATGCCATGATACTGCGCTGTCGGGGGCATGAAACTGTCGCCTGGCGTGGTTAAGGTAGAAGGTATGTTTTGATAGTCGAGACTTCCATGATGTGTCGGTAGATGAAGGGATCCCTTGGTACTCTCCTGACCCTCACTCTTGTTGGAATCAGGATCTGGCGAGTTTTTTGTCTTTAGCCTCTTCATGGCTGCGAACGCTTGGCCTCCTTTGTTTTGCTTCCCCGGACCTTGTCGAAGTTGCTGGTCAGTTAACTTGTCAGCAGCTTTCCTGATGGCGTGCCCCACTTTGTCGCGCGCTCGTTCTATCCCAATCTCATACCAACGTCCACTGTAAAAGTCTCTCTTGACAAATCCTCCATCGGGACTATCTTGTCGGACTCTGTCGATTAAATCAGCAATTACCTTCGTTTTCTCATACTTCGTTTCGGCCTTCACATAAGCTGGCGCATGCTCCTCGACAAGCGTCCTAAAACGAATGTTGCCGCCTTCCTCGATTTCAGCAGGGGCGCAAAGCAAAATTGGAGATACATATTAGTTTGACAAAGTATAGATTGCGTAATTTGGTGAGAGCTGATACCCAAGACGTCGCAGACTTTTGTGAAGAAACATTCGTCATAACTTACTGTGACGATGATTTTGTCGAGCCCAGCTACAAACTACGTCCTTTTCGCCAGGCATAAAGTCATCTGGTAAGGGAGTCATATCAGATGGACCTCCACTCGCCTTCATGGTGTCCATATCCTGTTTTGAAAGAAAATGGTTCCTTGCCAATGTATCGTTCAAATATAAAGGTGTGGCATTCGGTGGCATGGGGGGAATATTGTTGTTGTCTGCTCGATGGTTAGCATAATCGGTTGACCTCGACTTCTATAATGTATCACTCAGCCAAACAAGTAGTCATACAGCCCTTGTCCCAACCCAATTTGAGAAAACACAGCAGTGCCATAAAACGATTTCACTGCGATCAAGTTGTGCACATCTCTTTTGCAAGATTGACATCTGTTAAATCGGATCTCTCCGCTATGTGTCAGCAGATCGCGAATCGAGCTGACGCTATTTAACGATCCATCAAGGTTTAGGCCTTTGACGTTTCACGCACTTTCTGCATTCCTTTATTAAACCAGCGAACTTTGCAGCTGCAGAACCGGATACAAGCGTATACACGCATGTCGTGGTTTCTCCTTTGCACGTGTTCAATAGGGTTCGAAAACGTTCCAAGTTCGTGAAACGGCATTTTAACTCATTTCCACATTTCTTCAGTTAACAGATTGAAATTTCGAAACATGGTTTTCGAAGAAAGTCACGAAAGGCCAAGGCACTTATTATTTTCAGAACGGTAAGGAAATAGAGGGGGGGGTAGCGTGAATTATGTACACCGTTTTGATTTTACCACGCAATTTCTTTGAATGGCCCGGTGACGAGAGAACAATAATTCTTGCTCCAGTAAAACACTATGGAATGGGGAGTTTTGCGAAAGGCCAGACTTCTTTGACAGATGGCAATGTCACGAAGTCTTGGAACACTGGCCAATTGGTTATATCAGATTTCTTGAAACTGCTTTGTCACGTTAGGAGCCCAAGGCTGTACAATCAGAGAAAGTAAGAAAAGGCAATTGTATCACTCACGGAACAAGTTCCTCGATCCCGGGTTTCTTGCAAAACACAGGTACACTTCAGGACGTGTTCTTACACGTTACCAACGTACCAACGTACCAGGTAACTTTTTACAAGTACCAGGTACAGATGGAAAGTGTGGATATATACTAGTCTACCTATAATGGCAGGAAATACCAGGAGTTAGCTTTGTACTAACGTACTAAAGATGTAACTTTTTGTGTTACCTGTAGTCATTATGACTACCTACACAGAGAGTTATTAGGTTGGTTATTGATGTTGCTTTGTGCGTCGAGCAAAAATGTCCATAATATGGGTAAAAGCGATGGATATTCATCGTCAAATACAGTACCCTCAAATATCTACTAACTGTAAGTAGTGACAGGCGTGTGTCAACTGTAACAGCTAGTACAGGTCCGTTACTACCTTACCATCCAGCCAATCATTATTGGTGTGTTGGAACACAGGCAGCTTGCACAAGTATCTTGTTTCTAGGTTATTGGCCTCGGATTGACGTCATCGTTTGGATTGCACCTGTTCCAAACTTACCATTGGGGACTAGGGCTGACCTCAATGATGACTAGCGGCAACTTTGCAAGATACTTTCTATTATTGTCCAGTCGAAATGCACCAAGTCGCTTAATAGCACTTTCTTCCTTGGTAGACCCTTGTCAGGATGATTGATACACTGCGGTTTCTCTTTATTTGAAAACACACAGGAAGCGTCTTCACTTTTCCCTTTGATCTAGCTGGCGTTCTAGACGTTTAAGTCGGAGTCGTTCTTTATCACGTTCTACTCCAGCTCTCATGACCTTTCGCTCCTCAACTTGTGACACGTGATTGTAGACAATGGCTCCAACGGCGGCTAGTGAGGCAAATCCCATCGCAACGGCCGCACCACCTCGCGGCAGAATTCGTGGTCCCATGAAATGTCTTGGATCGTTTTTATTTAATATACTGATGGCACAGAGTCGCAACTTGATAGGTTCTCGAGATTTGAAACCTCAATACAACAAAACTCCCCGCTGTCGGAAGCATACAGTTTGGCTGTAATGACGGCTTTGTCCTTTTCTCGTGAATCATAAGGACAAATATTGGACCATCTCGACCCGAACGTCTGCCTTACCTTCCGTATGTCACCAGCATCATCCATTTTTTTTAATTTTGATCGACTGCACTCACTGTCAGTAAATTGAAAGCGATGCATATTATATCCCATCATGGTAGAAGAGAACCACGACCCATCGAGGATAGAGAATGACACTCCTCAAGAAACTGAAAGGACCAAGTCCATACCACGCCGAATAACTCGGCGGCGACGAGAAAAGGGAGCGCCGATCGATTATGTACTGTTGGAAAAAACCATGAAGGAGTCGAACCTACCTGGTGCGTATTCCTTTGAAATCGAAAAGACGGTGCAACGCATTCAAAGTCTTGAGGCAAACCATATTGCACTACAAATGCCAGAAGGTCTCTTGTTGTATGCAACAGTCATTTCGGATGTCTTGCAACGGCTGGTACCGACATTGGAACAAGTATCCATTTTAGGGGATGTCACCTATGGTGCCTGTTGTGTCGATGACCTAGGTGCTCAGGCATTGGGAGCACAATTGCTGGTACACTATGGACATTCTTGTCTTGTACCGATTCAACACACAGTCATCCCTTGCCTATATGTCTTTGTGGAGATTGCTATTGATGTGCCACACATGATTGACTGTCTCGATTTGACTCTGGCTTCTACGAGCGCGAAGAGACATGTGTACTTGTTGGGAACCATTCAATTTCGTCATGCCTTATCAGAGGCTCAAGAGATGTTGAATGCAAGAGGCTATTCGACCTCGATTCCACAAGCCAAGCCTCTATCTCCTGGTGAAGTGTTGGGATGTACATCGCCTGTACTAACTGATGATTCGAACATTGAAGGGGAAATTGACAACAACAAGGCGAATGCACTTGTCTTGTTTGTGGCCGATGGCCGCTTTCATTTGGAATCGACACTCATTTCGAACCCTCATATACCACTATTCTATCGCTATGACCCATATTCCAAAGCATTGACAGAGGAATCGTACGATCACAATAAGATGAAATCCATTCGATTCCAAGCCATTGAAACGGCCAAGTCGGCTAATGTCTTTGGAATCTTGTTGGGAACATTGGGTCGTCAGGGCAATCCTGGAATATTGTTGCGAATTCAAGAGCGCCTTCGTGCGCATAACAAAAAGTCCTTTACCATGCTAGTTTCAGAAATCACACCAGCCAAGCTTGCATTGTTTACCAAAGTCGATGCATGGGTTCAAGTGGCTTGTCCACGTCTATCGGTGGATTGGGGTCACTTTTTATCCAAACAACCAGTGTTGAATCCCTATGAACTTTTTGTGTGCCTTGAAGAAACGTCTTGGCGTGAAAAGTATCCCATGGATTACTATGCTCATCATGGTGGACCATGGAGTAATTATCATGAAAGTACGCGTGATAGGCAGATAACTTCATCGTCATGAAGATAGATGATAAAAGCAAGGGTAAGTCATGCTGGTGCGGTATAGTTTCCGCGCAGAATCTCATTTGAAATTGATGATTATTCTACACCATCAATTTCTTCCATAACTGCGCCAAAGTGACTTTCTGATTTATCACTTTCTCCGAAAACGAATTACACGGTCTCGGAACATTCCAATCAGAAACATTTCACTATCTCACACATTTCTTTTAAATTCTATCTTTGTATGAACATAAAGGAGTTGCAATACACAGATCAAACGGAAAGTGTCCTTAAGTTGCCAAGCATCGCTATTTGCACTTTTGACGGATTTCAAAGGTTGTTGTGTTTGCCACTTGGACGCCCTGTCGGATCAAGACCATCCTGTACTCTCCCTCTGCCAGGTCAGCACGACCTAACGAGACAGATCCCTCATAAACTGGTTCAGTGCATTCACGATCACCGCACGGACGAGTCCAGAGCTTGGTCTCATCCTCTGGTGACACTAGTGCCGCTAAAGGGTTCTTGTTCGTGTATCCATCCTCGTACAAACCTATCAAGTCGCCTCCTGTAGGCTCACAGCTTTGAAACTCCACTTGGAGCGATTCTTTGTTCTGCTCGAAACATGTCTTGTTGACTGACAACGTTGTAGTGCATGGGACATTTGTCGCGTTTGTCGATTCGGAAGGAAGTGTGACGAGTGTACCAGCATTGTCGTCTTTACAGTCAACGCAGCACAGTGTGCAGCAGCTACAATTAACTTCCGAACAGTCTGCGGCAATAACAATCTGTGGATTTTGCTCATAGTTCATGCAAACCTCATCCGGCATACTTCCAACAATTTTGTTCCGATAGAAGGCCAAAAAATTGAGATGTTGCAAGTTTCCCAACTCTGTCGGAAGTGTGCCGTTCAGCCGGTTGGATTCCAGATTGAGAATTTCTACAAATAATAGGAGAACGTCATTAGTAAAAAACGTCGCAATCGTTACAATCGCCAATCAAGTAGAACATACCGAGTGATAGCATTTGACCAAGCTGTGAAGGGACAGACCCTTGCAATCTATTCCCTTCCAACACTAGGGATGCTGTAGATCATTCGTGCAAGAATGAACGTGAGATGTGACAAAACCCGGACAATCACCAACGTTGGGATACCCACCTAGTTTCCCAAGGTTGCCAAAAACACTTGGAATGGTACCACGAATGTGATTATGACCAAGATTGAGGATAATTAGGTTTGAAAGACTGGCCAGTTCCGGAGGAATGGTGCCTTGCACCATGTTCGAGTCCAACTCGAGGCGACCTGCAAAAAACGTCACCAACATTTGCAGTCAGAAGCAATACGAATCGACAGATCATGCAGACAAACTCGAATGTCTTTTTGACGTACCCAACTTTGTGAGATTTCCAATTTCCGATGGAATGGTCCCAGTAATATTGTTCGTTGGAAGGTGCAGGCGTTCTAGTAAACCAAGAATTATTGAGATTTCGAACTGTGGAACCTTGCATCACACTCATCATCTGCCGGCACTTGGTACTTACCCAATGTCGGGCTCAACAAAGATACTTCAGGCGGGATGGAACCGTACAAGCCAGAATTGGCAAGGTGAAGGGACACCACATTCCCATTGTCGTCGCACACATCTTCAGAGTCCGTTGAGTACCACAGGCATTCGTGAGCATCCATGGTCAACGAGGAGCCTTTGCCGAGACTCACAAAGATGACTGCCATCGACCATCGTTGTACTAGTCTGTCAATACTATATCCAAAGTAATTGTCGTCGTGGACTAACCAGTCAAAGGCTGCGTATTGAGGCGAGGTGACATTACTTAGAGCGGAAAGAGAATCAGGCGATGCATTAGAGATGATTTGTAATAGATCCTTTCGAGCCATTTCGACAGAGTTGGAGCCTGACTCGCCCGTCGTAACGTTGCCCGAAGTGTCAGGCAACCTTGGTGCCCACGTGCTGGCTGTCACCTGCTGAATACCTCCGTCGTCCGATTGTCCTTGCGACATCCATTGAACCATGCAAATCCCAATAACGACGGATGAGGCAGCAAGCAATATCAAAGCACTTCCAAACACAAAATAAATGAGACCCCATCGTTTCTCTGGAAAACCATCGTCGTCGGGGACATCGCTGGTAGTAAGACGCTGATCCACTGTCTGCTTTGGTTGTCGATCGCGAGAATCTTCGGACGGCCGTTCTTCGAGTGTACTGCCTGTAGAGGTTTGCTTTAGATCCAAGGCTTCAATTTGATGACGGATTGGTGGCTTGACAAAGGTCTTTTGGTGAGTGGCATTGTAAAGTTGCTGAGCATAGAGTGGAGATGGCTTGCGCTTAATGGACTCTTCTCCCAAAGTGCTAATGGTTAGTTCGTCAGAAGTATTTTTCCGAAGAGTAATCGCATACTCATCGATATCACCGTATTGAAGGTTTCTATCTGTTGATCTTGGATCTTTTGGGAAAGCTCTGTGGGAAAATAAATGGGTGGGAGTACCATAGGCATCAGCCATGCTCAAGCGATGCTGCTTCTTGGATGATTTGACACGTGGTCGCTTGTGGCTGCTAGCAGTGTCGGGTACATTGTAATTTGCCAAGCCAATATCTTGAGGGAGGTCTAGATCGACATGATCCAGCGCTTCCTGCCCATCTTGATCTGGTGATTCCGCACTGCCCCCGAAACTGTTTTCACCTATTTTGAAACCAATTTCACGAAAATAGAATCTCCATACGACTCTATGTCGCTTCCTTGACTCTGTCCCAAAAGGGATGTGGGTGTGAGAGCCTTCTTCTTGAATGCAGGAAACATGATATATTATTGACCGGTGAGTGGGAGGATCACTTTAACCCAACAACACCTACTTTTCTCTACCCAATGCTTTTTTTACTTTTACAGTTTATAGTACTCGTTAGTGGGAAGATACAAGGTTGGTCGGAACTCGGCAGTTGACATCTTTGGGCTACCCGGTGGGATGATCGGCAGAGTACCGTACCGGGTACGCGGTTGCGCGTGGAAGTTCGGCAGACTGGCTCGCTCCAAACGTGCGCCTGACCTTGGTGTATGAATATAACAATGGCATGACATGCGACCAAAAATTCCTAAAACGTGACATGATTCGAAATTCGAACATCGGAGTTTTTTGTGTGTGGGAGCCAGCTGAGTCGATTTTTATTCCCCCGAGACCCAAAGCCTCACATTTTCTCTCCCGTTTTTTAGCAGCATCCGAGAATCCAGAAAAGATTTTGCAATCCCATTTTCTGTAATATATCTAATAATTTCTTTATGTTGCCTACTCCAGTGAGAGGGCTTGGAACGTTGACAGTTAACGCATTACACTTCGATAGACTCCCCGATTCATCCCAATGTCTCAGCGCTACTGGCAAATGTCAGCAATCTGAAATGGAGGGCTCTCTCCCAAAACCTGCAACGAGTCGGGTTGGTTTACTTGGAACAGCAAGAATTTGTATTCATCTGCCGCAAGAGGCCATTGGATCAAGGGGCTGTCCATGATGGTAACGTTCCCTGAGAACAAGGACCCTCCTGAGACCATCCAATGGCAGTCATTACTCATGCAGCTGGGGATCCAAAAAAGTGCAATTCGTGTTCCCGAGTCGGAAAGGTCTTGCGTACGGTAAAAAGCTACAAAGTCTTGCTCGGTTGGGTTGCAATTGAAAACTTGTAAATCAATAGCTTCCGAGACCACATAACAACCTTTTTCTGTTTTGACTTCTTGGCAGAGTGTTGGTGCTGAAGTTGTTGAGGTGGTTGTTGGGGCAATCGTCGTGGCTATGGTAGTCGGCGCGATGGTTGTTGCAATGGAAGTCGGAGCAATAGTGGTTGTATTGGTAGTAGGTGCGATTGTTGTAGCGATTGTTGTGGCGGTCGTCGCTGCGACGGTTGCCGCGATTGTTGCTGCAGTTGTTGAGGGAACGGTTGCCGCGACGGTTGGAGTGGCTGTGGCTGATTGGTTGGTGGGCATACCAAAGAAATTGTCACACGTTGCACAGCAAGCACAAGTTACTTGGTCGCAATCAACCGAGACGATTGTCAAGTTGCTGATCGCACAAACGTCGTCCGGCATGGGACCCGAAAAGTCGTTCCCTTGCAAGCTCATTTGTCGAAGGTTAACAAGATTTCCGATTTCTGAAGGTACCGGCCCTGAGAAAAGATTAAACTCGAGCTCCAAATCCTCTAATCCGTCGACAGTCAAAAGTTCCTCTGGGAGCTGGCCAGTGAAACTATTCGTCTGAAGATCCAAGTGTTTGAGAGCTCGTAGTGTCCCGATTTCTGAAGGAACTGGTCCTCCCAGCTTGTTGAATCCAAGGGAAAGCGTGTCTGATATATAGATTGTACACAAATCCACGTGTTAAAAGGTTGCATACATGTAACAAGTAACTGTAAATCAATTTCTTACCCAAGTCCTGCAAAAATCCAATCTCCGTGGGAATGTTGCCGGTAATCTGGTTATCAGGTAAATTCAACTGGCGCAATCTCGTCAAGAGACCGAGTTCTGTCGGCAAAACTCCTGTAATGTTGTTGGATTTCAGAACTAGAGATTCCAAACTTGACAAGAGACCGATTTCTGGTGCAATAGTTCCGACGAATATCATGCCCTCTAGGTTGACTGCAACTACTGAACCTTCCGTGTTGCATGGACTCTGTGGTGGTGGCGGTGGGGGCAAGTTTTGATTTTGTGGCCAAGTGCATTCATCGTTGTAGTCCATCCAACCGTCCTGCGTCACGTCGGTGGCTCCTGGTGCCAACGACCAAAAGGTGACACCAAGCGCAAACCGTTGGAGAACCCTAGACGATGAATATGATGAGAATGATGGGTCTTCTATGAGCCAGTTCATGACCTTGTAGTGCAGAGAAGCAGGATCCATGGACAATCTGTCTGGATTTGTGTAGAAATTTGACGCTGTGGACAAAATAATTGCCCGGATGGGATCAAGGAAGGTGGTATTGTCTTGACCTTTTTCAATATCCGACCCAGAAGGGGACTCTGCAGGGAAAAGGGTCGACGCATTATTCCCTTGCAAGTCCTGCGCGTCGAATGCCGATGAATCCACCCAACTACTGTTCAGCTGATTTGCTGATAATTCATTACTTGACGAATCTTGTTCGTTGCGCATTTGATGCAACGCAATTGCCATGATGGCAATGGCACCGACAAGGACGAATCCCATGCATCCAGCAGCGGTCATAATGCGACACATACACCAGGTTCGACCATTTTCATAGTCGATAGAGGACAAACTTTTTGCCGATGAATCAAATTTCTGTGGTGTTTCGGGTTGAGTAGCAGATTCGTCGCTTTTCACCTTCTCGGGAGTGACGGGAGGTCCATCAATACTGTGAACAGTATTGGCAATTGTATCACCAGCAATGGTTGAAAGATCATCTGGAAACTCGGGGCCCATGCTTGTCACTATCAATCTGTCGTTGGACTGTGAATTCCGACCATGGCGACGGGAGGAGCTGTGTGAATCAATGATTCCAACTATATCGTGCATTCCCGACTCGTCCTTGGAGCTCCATCTTTTTAATGCTGGGTTCATGATAAGAACTCTCTTCCTATGTTGCTTCACTCAAGAAATGTTTTTTTGGATTTCTACCTTTTTGTCTCAAGGGCATCACACAACGCAACAAGGTCTTTTTCTGTGTTGGCATGTGAGATATCAAATGGGCTCTGTAACCTTGTGGAGGGAGTTCATGCTTTGATTTTCAAAAAAATTTGGTCGGCAGACTTGCGGTGATGGTGATCGATTTAGGATTTCCCGCGCTATTTAATTCGAAGATTTACTTATCTATATCTTGCTTCTCATCCGTTGCTTGGAAAAGTCCCAGGTGCCAGCATTAGGTACTACTATAGACCCACTGCTACCAAGGACGCGCACCAAGGACAGGCCATGAACCATGGTCAGTCTTGCAGCGTGCATCCTTGGGCGAGAGCACGATCACCATTTTGTGACATGCAACCCGTGACTCTATGTGACACCGAATTTGAAACGGTGGGTCGCAAGAAAGTTCCGACACTTGATAAATAGCAAGGGCTCGTGCAGTCGAGGATCGGATCCCTTAAGTAGTTCCTTGATACACATGTTGAGATGGGATTCATGGCGCGGGTTAATGAGCCAATAAAAGGAACTCGAATCGACTGAGAAATTTCTATCACATGATTGTGACACTGATAGCTGATAGCCTATGGTCACACTCCCCAAGGTGCAGAAACGACTTTATTCATGTGTGAGAATAGAATCCATGAGTGAGGGAGGTGGACGACGATGCACACTATCCCAAAGCCGGCAAATTACACAAAGAAACAAAGTGAAAACTTGCATGGACGTCCCAATCATTAAAGTCACACAAACTCGTGAGAATGCCAATCGAAAGCTCCGCCGACAGCATTACTGATGATATTCTATGGAGTGACTGTCCGGAAGAATTGTATCTTCGACGGATCCTTCAAGAGCAATATCAGGAGGAAGGAACCATCGTCGATAGTATATTAGGTCAAAGCACCGTGGCGGGTTTCTTTAGTGGGGACGTCGACAAGTCTCCCCAATCAGATGACCGATGTGACGGAAGAAGCTGGTTGAATTTTTCTCCAATAGCTGGTAGTGTGGCAACAGCACCAATAACACCCGAAGAAGAAGAGATGCCATCGCCGGTGGAAAAGATGAAGAAGAAAAAAGGAAAGAAGGACAAAGTGAAAAATCATAAGGTCAAGTCATCCGAAGCAGTGCCACCTGAAGAGGAACATGAAAGGAACCATAAATGCAATCTCAAGGAATCCCTCCCCGTAGATATCAATCCAAGATTCATCGATTTCGACGAAGAATCGTCCACTGGAAGTCTACGAGTGACGCGCATACCCGACGTTGTTGACACGCATGATCCATACGACGAAGAAGCAACGGAAATTGATGCAACCAGAGGAGGTCTTAGTACTTTAAGTGGTGACACGTTTCTTCGAAACATCGGTCTCCAGACACAGCAGCCTGATTATGAGAGAACCTGGGTGGATGTCGATGAAATATCGTACGCCAAAGCTTTTGAGGACAGCACCGGTGCGACCAGCAAGAGTTCCAAACAAGACAGCCGTGGTGATCCCAGGCAAGAGCGGTCACGTTCAAAGCCAGTACCAGCTGCGACGAGAGTGTCGAGTAGCGATTCCAAACGAAGCTGCTGCTGTTCAAGAATCATTCAAATCTTGACCGAGGACGAAAAGATCTTTCGTCGAACTGTCCTTATTGCTGTGATCTTGATTGTACTTTTTGTGTCACTTTCAGTGTTTGCACTAATTCGATCGGGTGACTTCTTTCCCAGCAACACAACTGCATCGGCCTCGAGACCTCTTACAAGTCCCGTTGCAACGTTTTCTCCCAGCATGGACACAACATGGGTCGATCCGAATCATCAAAATCAGGAAACTGACAAACCTTTACTAGAAACGACTGGTCCACCCTCTTCTTCCCAAATCGAAAAGCCCGACGACGTCTTGCCAACAACAGCACCCTCTCTTCCTGATCCATTCAGGTTTGTTTCAACCTTGATCAATGAACGAAGTCCAGACTCGCTCAAACATTTCAAGGATCCGGAGTCACCACAAAATCAGGCATTTCTTTGGTTGATCAGCGACCTCCCGAATACAATGGAGACATCCGACGAAAGAGTCCTGCAAAGATGGACGTTGGCAGTGCTCTTCTACAGCCTGGGAGGAAACGGTTGGACACAGAACGATGGCTGGTTGACGGAAGCCGATGCGTGCAATTGGTTTACATCTTCGAGCGAAGAAGTTTGCAATGAGTTCGGTCTTTTAAGTCGCCTCGATTTAGCACAAAATAACCTTCAAGGCCAATTGCCAATGGAGTTGGGACTTTTATCGTCATCATTGATTGAAATCAATCTTGAAGGCAACGGAATTACTGGCTCACTATCGTCTAACCTTGGTAAATTGGTGTCTCTAGGTAAGTTCGAACGATCATTCTCGCTCGACTAGTCGGTAATCCTGTGAGCACTAACATTTATTGCTCACTTTTGCTGCATTTTGTTATTCACAAGAATTTCTCAATTTATCTTTGAACCATTTCACGGGAATCATTCCTACTGATTTGGGTCAATTATCTAATCTTGAGCTGCTGGAATTCGAATCGAACGATCTAACTGGAACGATGCCGTCGGAAATTTGCAGCAGAACAAATCAGGGTTTGGATACCCTGACTGTTGATTGCGCACATGTCTCCTGTACTTGCTGCGATTCATGTTGAATAAATGAATGTGACCCCCGCGAATGCTACTCATGGTTGATATGAAGCACATCGCTTTCAATGTCGATGATTGTACAAGTACCAGTATTGCCAGGCAAAACCTCCATCCAGCGTGAGTTGTTTATCGTTCATCATCAGATTGCCGGATCGAGAGTTCTTGATTTTGCGGGGCACGTGGATTTGTTCTCGATCTGGCGTTATTTATTTTCCCGTAATATGCAAATCTCTTACTTCTCGTTTTAGATTCCCAATGGAACCATGTATAAGAACGCCAAGATGTTTGTATCGGACGACATGTCGTAAAAAATCCTCATATAAGTCGACTTGGCACGTGACAAGGCTATTTTTCTGTCCTCAATATTCAAAATCCAAGTTCAGACTTATTGTTGACTTTAGACGAATGGCGCGCAAGGACAAGACATGGATTCTCTTCTTTCGAAGTGTCCAAGATCTGCATAGTCGCATCAAAAACTCGGGCTCGTGACGTCGCACGAAGCATGGTAAAGAAGAATTTGCAGTACACTATCGCGTTGCCATCGTACCTGGTGAGGATATCAGCGATTTTTGCAGCAACAAGGAAATTTACGTGCAGCTTTCATTTCAAGATCCGGCGGGGTTCATCGAAGCAGATTTCAAACACACAAAAGCAACCCTCTATGAGAACAGAGTACCTTGCAAATCATAGGCTGCAACTATCACTATAGACGTCAGTGAAGTCGTTGGTCGCGCCTCAAAAGATGTCGAAACAAACAGTAACAGAGGAAGAAATGATGAAGCGTTGGGGTGCTTCGTTGGAGCAACAGTACCTTTCACCAGGAACCCCCGGAAATCCATCAAATTATCGTGAGAGTGGGGATGCTCATCACGATTTTCCGGAACACTCGTGGCGGCGTGGGCCGTCGCCTGCTCTTTCGCAAAACGGCTCAAGCTTCAGTACGCCAACTGAGAACTTTTCCGATGTGGATAGAGACATTGAAGCAAGAAGCAGTGCCACTATACCTGGGAGCTTCGAAGAAGAACACCCATACTACGTTGACGGACAGCTGATCGATCTTGGAATACCAGTCCCACATGTGGTCCATTTAGACGAATCGACAAGGGAGAAAATTCAGGACGAATGTGAACTGGCTGCTATGGGATGCAGTTTATCCGACAAATTAACCTCAGATGATATCAGTTCACAACCAGAATTACTACCACGGCCAACACTTTCCCGTCCCGTCCCTATCACTACTGCAGATCGCTGCGTAACACCCCAGGTCAACAATCTTCGCCGGAACTCCAAGTTTCCAGTTTCCCCGGGGGTTGCTTCGAAATCATCTGAGGTGTTCCACTACACGTATGAAACTGATCTACACGCACCATCAAGTCCGGTGCCAGCCTTTGTGGTCGTTCCTGACTCGGGTGTGGCTAGTCGAGTCACCGTTACGTCCAAAGGAACAGCAATCCAAAGCACAGCGCTCCATGTGAGACAGAGACGAAACAGGGCATTCTCCAGAAATGCATGCTTGTTTCTGATAGCATCCGTTCTTGTTCTCGCACTTGTCACATTGTCAGCTGGCATTGTCAAAGCTCGATTTGCTACAAAGCCGATCTCTACACCTGAAACCTCTTCCCCCACTGTCGCATGGCCAACTGATCTCCCTAGTGTCGTGCCTGCAGCACCTTCACCGCCGGAGTATGCTACCAGTAGCCCAACGATGCAACCAATCTTCTCTTTTCCCAATGATAATGTTAATATTAACTTTCCTGATCTTTCTGGTGGGATGGTGGCAAGAGAAGAAAGCCCTAGCCCGACGTCCTCGGACTATGTGCCACCAACGCCCTCCCCCGAACGAAACGGCCTACCACAGCCCCATCATCGCTTCCATTAATGGATGATGATTTGATCACTAATACATCTTCTTACAATACAACCGAGTACGGCAACGATACTACTACAATGAGAACCTACATACAAAGACTCATCACCTCGGCCAATCCATCATCGAACTTATCGTTATTCGATGCCTTGTCGCATCAGAGTCAAGCACTGGACTGGATTGTATCGGACCAAGTGTTAACCGACCCGTTATTGCCCGAATCTCGTATCCTTCAGAGATTCGCGCTTGCTACACTCTTTTTTGCAACATCTGGTGCGAATTGGACCAATTCAACTCTATGGCTGACACCCATCCATGAGTGCGATTGGTATCATCCGCGAACCAATTATGTGTGTGATGAAAGCGGCATAGTGCACACTTTGCAAATGGATGGCAATGGGCTATCTGGAACGCTGCCTCCAGAACTGACCATACTGTCATTACTACGTACGTATGCTGGCGAATGTTAGTGAACTTTACATCCGAACGCTGACGTTCTCGTTGTTTCTCATCGTCACAGGAGGTATCTACCTGCGGGACAATGGCATCCGTGGAACAATACCCACACAGCTAGCGACGTTGGAGAAGCTTGGTAAGCATGGACGGCAAGCTTTGTCAAGGTACTCTGGATGGTTCTAACACTTGGATTATTCCCTTCCTTTTGGTTGTAGAGTATCTTCAATTGACAAACAATGCGTTGGAAGGAACCTTGCCAACAGAACTTGGCAACCTTGCCAATCTGAGTAAGTTGGAGTTCCTCACTTTGTTGTTGGTGGATGCCGTTCAATATCGAAACTCATGCTCTGCCCTTCGTAGCTGTCCTTGGTGTTGGTCGCAACTTTTTCAACGGAAAGCTACCTTCCGAGTTGGGTATGCTGAATTATCTAGGTATGTGTTCTCCGGGGACAGTATCGGACGTTTCGTTCATGTCGACTAACTTTTCTTATTTCCGCTTGTAGATACCCTTGGAATGGAAGGAAACTCTATCGGAGGGACCATTCCAACAGAACTGGCATCAATCGATAGATTACGATTTCTGTCACTGCGGGTAAACGACTTAACGGGACCCATTCCATCCGATTTGGGACGTCTGACTCGGCTTGCCGTTTTTGAAGTTGACGCAAATAATCTCTCTGGGAGCGTCCCCTTGGAAATTTGCGAGCTCCGTAACACCACTCTTTCCAGCGTGTTGGTGGACTGTGATCGCATTGTATGCTCCCATTTGTGTTGCGACAATTGTTGACTCCTTCATTACAGAAAATGCGATAGTAGGGAGATACGCTTCGTTTCTTACAAACCCATTCGTTTGGTGTCCTTGGACACCACAATTAGACAATGTGAGACGTGCTTGATGCATCCGCCTCATAAATTTTGCCCCCATGCGAATGATGATCCTCATCATTCAGTCATTGGGTGGATGATCAAGTCACGTTGATGATCCTTTTACTTTTTCTTTTCATGTGAAATGAGTAGAGTTGTGTGATAGATTTATTTGTGTTGTTTGAATTTTTCTCTTGTTGTAGCAGAACAAAAAAGTCTAGGTTCAGGGGTTAAGTGCAAGTCAACCGGTTCTCTCTTGGGACATCTTACCCCTGTTGCTTGATTTTGAGCAAACGGCCCGGCGTGCGAAGTGTTTTGAGTCCTGCAGAACGACAATGAGATAAGACTGCACCTCCGGCAAACGGAGACACAACAAAACCAAAAGAAATAAAGGAGAATGAACGTGAACGCCATGGCCCATGTATCGAGTATCAATACCAGTGGCGCAGACGCCAAGATTTTGAGTGACCTTGCCTCTCTTACGGAGAAAATGGATCTTTGTTATGCCATGCTGAATCCCGGTGCGGCCGATCCTCATCTTTCGATGCAAAGTGAGGCTATGATGGCGGTCGTTGGCTTTCTGGAAGCTTGTGCTCCTAGAATGGTGGAACTTGTCGAAGCAGCGGCAGCAGGTGCATTATCGGAAGAAGTATTTGCCGAATGTCTCAGTGCCAATGATCGACTTCAAAAATTGCTGGCAGATGTTGACACGGCGGCCTTGACCGAAACATCGGCTTCCACGACTGCCGCCAGTGCTCCCACTACCAAAGACATTACACAGGAATTGGACGACTTGTTTCTGGGTGAATTGCAAGAGGATTCCACTACTTCTGGTGGCAAAACGACGGGAGAGTTCAAAATTGATGATGATGACGACGACAACGATGCAAAACTTCCGGCTGTTGCGGCCTCCGAAGATGAGTTTGATGCCTTTTTTGCAGAACGAACAACAAATATTTAGAGTTAGCAAGTCTCGCCTATCGTTTAGTAGAGAATAGAGTTGAACCAACTTCCACCCCACCTGTACGCAGTGGCAGGGAATGTCTGCTTAGTCCTGAGGTTTTTCAAAACGTCGTCCACTCGCTCAATAAAAATCCATGCCGGTGAGTCCAAGTAGGCAGAATGGAGTACGAATGCTGCTTACAATACGTCTAGGTTGCGATGGAAACTATTCTACCAACTAGATGACGGTTGATGGAATAGGGTAAAGGTACATAACCAGTCATCGTCGGTATGGAGTGCGATTGCACTATGGCTTACCGCTAAACCGCGTACCTTACATATCTTATGATTGGATTTACAGATCTACGCCGTCGTTTCCAACTCGGAAAGCTTTTCTAGAACTTCGGACGAGTGTCGAGCAATTCTACTTTCCACATCGGTAAAGATCCAACGAAGCTTGCCCTTGGGATCAATAATGTACGTTTGGCGGTTGGAAAAGGTTCCAAAGCCTGGAATACTGAGTGCCGATCCATACTTTTTACTGATGAGACCACCCCTATCACTCAACATGTAAAAGTCGAGTTTTTCTTCCGAACAGAATTGTGCATTCTTTTCAACGGGGTCTACCGACACACCAACAATTTGAGCATTTAATTTTCGATACTCGTCCAAATCGCGTTGGAAACCACGTGCTTCCAAAGTACATCCACTGGTAAAGGCACCGGGATAGAAATATAGGACCGTCCATTTGCCAGATTTGGTCAATCCGTCGAGGGTCGTTACACCATTGCCACGACTGTTGGGAAGTTCAAATTCCGGTGCGGGTGCTCCAGAGAGGGGCAAGCCATTTTCCGCCCAACCAAGTCGAGGATTCAAAGTCAAGGCAGTAGCTGCCGTACCCACGGATCCCAAGAAAGCCCGACGTCCAGCTCCAACCGATTTACTATCCGACAAGGACAAGCCACGAGTAGGCACCACCGCCTCTAATGCCAATAAAAGCAACAACAGCATGGGAGAACCTAACAAGGCTTTTCGCAACATCAGTGTCATCACGAGAATCTAACTAATTTGTTCACAAATATCTTTCTTGATGTGGTTGTTGTTTTTCCTCAATCACTCGGTATTGCAATCTTTCGTTTTTTAGACGAGGCTCGGGCCACGGCATCTGACTCGGGCTTCGGAGGTGTTGACACCGAGTCGAAACAAAGAGACTTCGGTGGGGGAAAAATCGAACATCCTACGGTAGCAGTCCTTTCCACAGACTCGACTGACTCGTATTGCCACGAAAAATTCACCGCTGACGTCAGTGTCTCAAACTGTAAGTCAGTACTCACAGTCAGTACTTCAGCCGATGTTCGATCAAGTGGATCCAGGTTACCAAATTTAGTTACCATGTCCCTTAGGTATTATTCATACCCGCTGTACCAGGTAGTGGTGACTTCATGCTGTGAAATCGTGAAATCTGAGATCAGGATTTATGACATAGGTCTCCAAGATGACAGGTCCCAAGTGAAATTATTAAAGACTTTTTTATATATATTAGAAAATAACACAACTGTCATGAGATATAACCTTCTGCCTCATCCAAAGGCAAGGAATCGATTGTTGCGGTGGTGTGTCTGTTTGGTAGGATTTGTTGTGATTTTTGCCCGACGAACCCAAGCCACATTCTGTCGCAATGGTACCGTCGATGACACTCTACGTTTGATAGCTCGCAACAAGCATGATCGGATTAGCTATGTCAAGACATCCGACAACAACAAGAATGGTCCACAAGACGATTATCTAAAAGTCATCTACCATCGCACCAACACGGGAGTTGTCGAAATTGATCTAGTCCCAGAATATTTCCTAGCATTGGATGACTCTGACGTAGAAGAGGAGTTGGAATATCGAACACAACATGGTCGCTGGAGTGATCGCGTCCTTTTGGAAAAGCTATATTTCACCTTGTTATTTGGCAAATCGGGATTTCCAGACAATAATGCCAAAAGTCGCAAGGAATCATCGTCAGACTCCAAGTTGTTGACGTGTGACGAAAAACTACAAAAAGAACAGGGTTGGGATATTTATAATCGACGGGATGATTTTTGTGATTGGACTGGGATCACTTGTAGGCAACAAAAGATTACCGAGATTGATCTACACCTTTATGAGCTCAAGGGTACCCTGATGGAGGACTTGCATCACCTTTCCGACTTGGAATATCTAGACTTGAGAGGTTAGTACGAAAAAAAAGGAGTAATCGTTGTTTTGAACTGCAATACGTCACGTAACAATTCACAAAACTTACACAGTTATCAATCGTCTTTCTTTCTTTGTTCCGCGTTCGTTTAGGAAACAAACTCAAAGGAACCATTCCCACGACATTGGGCAGGATGACTAGTCTTCGGTTTCTTGGCTTGGGAGAAAACCTCCTCACTGGTTCTTTACACGCCCAAAGTATCTCGCGATTGAAAAGTTTGGAAAAAATTTGGTTATCTAATAACAAACTGAAAGGGTCGTTACCAAGGTCTCTGTTTAAGCGACTTCCCAAGTTGACCACGATTGATTTTTCCAACAACAACTTTACGGGGCAAATTCCAGATGGTTATTCCACCGAATGTCCCAATCTTGTTACCATTTACTTGGAGCTCAATCAACTTACTGGACGACTGCCGGAAAATGTGGGAGGTTTGAAATCCTTGCAAGTCTTTGATATTGGTCATAATCGCCTGTCAGGAACGATCCCAACATCTTGGATGGCATTACCAAACTTAACGGATTTCAATCTTGCTGGGAATGGATTTGTTGGAACCATCCCTACAGAGATTGTGAATCTATCCAATCTTTCCGTGTTGATACTGGTGAGTATAAGGCTTTGACCCGTCTCTTGTCAAAATTACAATGAATGACTATTTGATCTAATAGCACCGATTCACGCATATGACCAACAAAAAGAGTGCCAATCAATTCACAGGAACTTTTCCATATGCACAGGATACAGATGATACGTCAAGCGATGGAGGATGGTCCAATCTTGAAAAACTAAGTGTTTTCATGTTGAATGACAATCAACTATCGGGAACCATCCCTTCCTCTTTTGTGGAAGCCGCGGCCAACACGTTGGTCAAGTAAGTGATTTTTTCTCTGTATACCGGTAGTTTGCATCGTTCAAGTGTTCAATGGCACTGCAGAAAATCCTAACCATGCCTCACACTTGCCTCTCCATTGGATTTCAGTCTGGATTTGGGAAACAATAAATTCAAAGGATCCTTGCCATCCAATGTGGGCAAGATGTCAAATTTAAAACGTTTTCATGCTCAACAGAATCGATTGACAGGAACCTTTCCATTGTCCATGAGTCGGATGAGCCCAATCCTGGATTTGAATTTGACAGCGAATTTGTAAGTTTTTTGTGTCTGTATGCATGCTGTGGCTTGCTTTTCATTTGCTGACGATGATTTGGTCAGTCTTCAAGGAAACGTACCAAGAATCTTCTGTGGAAGCGGTGTCATGACGAGAAGTTTATTATTTCGCCAATTTGGCTGTGATGCCGTTCTTTGCCCTCCGGGAACATTTCATCCTTCTGGTGCGGCTACACTAGAGTCGGGGTGTCGTCCATGTCCTGCTTCGGACGAGGATGAGGATCATGACCCTCCACTCAATAGAATTTTGGGACGATTGAATTGTCCAGCAGTTAATTTTGTTCATGGAGATCTTGATGGAGACGGAGTACTATCTCAAAACGAAATTCTTCGTTTATTGTGGGTTTACACGATTGGGACAAATTGGGGTGCTCAATTCCAAACGTGGGCAGATCTACGCTCGGATGCTTGTGAACTTAATGGTATCTACTGTAACGATGGGGCTGTTGTCAAGATTGACTTGTTTGACGCCAACATGTGCTCCAATGGAGAGAGAAAACAGGGAAATATCAAGGATTGCTTGGGATTACCGGCGGAGCTTTCCCAACTTAGCGAGCTGCAGATATTGCAAGTCAATGCTCGAAAATTCCTCCGAACAACCATCCCTAGCGAATTTGGACGCCTCACGAAACTACAGTTTTTGGATTTCGGAGCCAGTCCCTATGTGGTCGGAACAATGCCCAGTGAAATTGGCCGTTTGACCAACCTGAAAATCTTGAACTTGGCTGGTTGCCATTTGACGGGAACTATCCCCGAGGAATTTTATTCCTTGACTAAACTGGAGAAGTTGCATCTCAGCTTGAATCTATTCACTGGCACGATTTCTCCCAAGATTGGAAGGTTGACAAAATTGAAAGAGTTGATGTGGTCAAGGTCCCAGCTTACCGGTTCGATCCCCAACGAGATAGGCGAAGCTACTTCTCTTGAAAATTTAGAGTTGTACGGGAACCAGTTGACAGGCACTATTCCGTCATCCATTGGAAAGTGCACTAGCTTGAAACGGATTGGTAAGCGTACGCACCATTCATGAGTGTACACCTGGAATCAATAGCTCACCCCTTGTCTTGCCATTACACAAAAAGATATATTCAATAACCATTTGGTTGGTCCCATTCCAGGATCTTTGGCTAAGCTAAGCTCGTTACAAATCCTCCACTTGAAACTCAACCGCCTAACTGGCACCATACCGTCCGGTTTCGGGGATTTGCCCTATTTAACGTGGTTTGATGTTTCCTCCAACGAACTTCACGGCACAATCCCTTCCAGTTTTGGTTCGTCACGGTCAATAAAAGACTTTCGCCTAGGTGGGAATATGATTTACGATCCTATTCCACAATCCCTTTGTACCAACACGAATATCAATGGTGGCCTGACGCGAATCTATGGGTGCGATGGAGTTATCTGTCCCTTGGGAACCTATTCGGATCCCGGACATGCCACACATGCTGAAGGTTGCAAGCCTTGTGAGGAGGGAGCAACGACGTTGTATTTGGGAAGCTCCAGTTGCGAAGTATTGAGTCCAAGTGATATCCTGCACATATTTTACAATGTAATGGGTGGCGGCTGGTCAAATCCCATCCAGCAAAACCATTGGAAAGATCCAGAAGATGACAATGTTTGCGTTTGGAATGGTATTACCTGCGATGAGAAGGGAGAAATTGTCAGTATCCGTTTCCCGTTGGCGGGATTGAATGATCCT
Organism: Nitzschia palea; assembly: GCA_019593585.1. NCBI lineage: Eukaryota > Bacillariophyta > Bacillariophyceae > Bacillariales > Bacillariaceae > Nitzschia > Nitzschia palea. The sequence continues at coordinate 18,584 of SWEM01000248.1, read as the reverse complement.
GCTTTAACGTAACAAGTTTTCTTTGGAATAGAACTCAGATAAATCCCTACCTACGGTATGTTGCGCTTTGGATACAGCTATTGTGTTTCTCGAACTTTTCGACAAGAGATTGGTGCAGGTATACACTGATATCAACCTTATTACCTAGAAATAGAGGATTTCTTTATACATACAAATCCTGGTCCAGATTCGGGATTAACGGGATCCATGAATCGTGACTGACCAGCTCTCCTTTGGACCACAGAAAATTTCTGGATCAACCAAACGAGAACCGGAACATGACATCGATGCGAAGATCCGACCAGCCAAGTCCAATCGTCCTATCGTTCCACATCCTCAAGAGCGTCAATTCGTCATCAGCTGCGTGCAACAATGGTGCTGGATTCAGAGTCACTCCCCGTCAATGGGAATGGTAGCGATGAGAAATTGGAGAAGCGGGCCAAAACGACGTCGCTGTTGCAAGAAATTCTTTCTTCGGGTGTTCTAGGTCGAGAAGCTTCTATCCGTGAAAGTTACAAAAATAGCAAGCCCTATCCACATGCACAAATTCATGACTTGTTCCAATCTGCCTTTTTAAGTTCTGTCAAGGACGAGATCAAAAGTCAAACCAAAGTGAATTTCAAAGAAAGCGACCTTTTCCGTGTCTATCAGTCCATTGACATGGCCAACGTAACACCTGGTTCGGAATTGGCGGTACAACTTCCACATGTGATGAAATTGCGCGAGGTCTTGTACAGTCAAGAATGGCGATCTTTTATTGAACGTCTTGCAGGCCTGCCTCCCTCGACTCTTACCGATCAAATCGATTGTGCATGCAATTGTCATGCCCCTGGATGTCACTTGCTTTGTCATGACGACGTGATTGGTACACGCAAGATTTCCTATATTATCTACTTGACTGAACCGGATTGGCTAAAAGAGGAAGGAGGATCATTGGAACTTTATGATGTTCAAGGTGAAGGCGGCGAAGATGCATTGGCGCCGTCGCCATTGCCTACGTCTCGTGCTTGGCCGATTTTCAACAGCATGGCCTTTTTTGTGGTCCAGCCAGGGAAATCATACCATGCAGTCCAAGAGGTGATTGGAGATCGACCTCGATTGAGTTTGCAAGGATGGTATCATGCCACCGACCCTCCAGAGAATATCGAGCTTGCCACATTGCAACAGCTCAAGAAAATTCGATCAGAGGCAGGAACAACGAACCCAAACCTTGCCTTAGTCTTTGGTCGTGATGAGGATGGTGCAGATTCCACCTTTTCAGAATCTGACAAGTCATATCTGAGCAAATATCTCAAACCAGAATATCTGAATGATGAGGCTCTTGACGAAATTCAACAAAAGTTTGTCAATGATTCCAGTGTCCAACTTCAAAATTTCCTCCAAGACAAGTGGGTCCCTAAAATGGAGCCACAAAAGAAGTGTGTCTATGACGACTCGTACTACAAGTCGGGCATCTCCGCCGAGTGGAAGCTCCGAGGTCCGGCACACAAACAACGGTTTCTAGAATATCAACCAGACTCTCAGTCTGCCGATAACTGTCAAATGATCGGTAGCCTCCTTCATCATGTCAAAACTCATGTCTTTGAATCGGAACAATTTGCGCGTTACCTGAAACGTCTCACAAGTCTTGATCGGCCAACGGGAGTTCGAAGTGGTCAAATCCGACGATTTCGACCTGGATTGGACTACACCGTTGCACATTATGGCCTTTTGGTGGACGAGTCTGTTTTGGATGCTACCATGTGTTTCGTTTATGATGAGAATGACGAAAGTCTTGTTTGGGAAAGTGGAGATTGCGGTGGCTTTGAATGTTACATTGAAGCGGACGACGAAGAGGATGGAAAGGGACCAGCCGATGAGTACAATGAGGATGATGACACTGACCTTCTCAGTGTGAGTGCTAGCAACAATACCCTTTCATTGGTCTACCGAGATCCAGGAACTATGCGCTTTGTGAAATATGTCGGTTCGTCGGCACCGAGCTCTCGGTACGATATCTGTATGGAGTATGAAGTCCCACCACAACCTGAAGGGGAAGAAGAGGACGAGGAAGGTCCCATTCCAGATGAAGACGATGCAGGACCAACCGAGGACAACTAACTACGAACGAGGAGGAAACGTTGAATCGTGATGACTCCATGTCAACTAGGTGAATTCTAGTTCCTGTTATTAGTACATTCCATAGGCAAGTAACCTAGGTTGTGCGTGGATTTTTTTTCATTCTCTCTCAAGGGTAGTCGGGACTAGCGTCCTAGTAGGAGTAAAAGTGCTTCCATTCAGCTTTCTCGCTTTGCCTATTTCCCGAGTCAGTTTCACAAATGTACCCATGATTTTCATGATTTTACTTGCTGCTAAAAGTAAATTTTTATGGTACCTGTAACGTTTGTACGAGCGATTTAGCGTGGTTCTAGGCCGTTCTAAACTGTGCGTCGCTACTGCTCGGACTTGGCGAATTTGGGTCCTGCGAATAGCTTGGAACTGGGAACCGAAGTCCAAAGTGCGCAGTATTCCCAAGAAAACCGATGATCGTGCAAGAGCATCATTTTATCTTTAACATTCCCCTACGGGTGCGGTAGCCTGCAATCATCATGACAACAACACCGACCTCCGATGCTTCAAGCATGAAGATGATTGCCGGGAATACTTCCTGCGGTTGTGCATGTGATGTTTGCTATTGTGGTCCCAATTGTCATTGTACGGAAACACTCTGCCGATGCGCAGCGAGTTCAGTTCTGAATAGTCTCAATCTCGGGAAAAGAACAATCATGAAAAAGTCATCGTCTTGTTGTTCCAAAAGTAAATCAGTGACATTTCAAGAGGACGAGCTCCCTATTGATCCATTGGCGCCATCATCTAATAAAGTCGAAAACATCGAATCCCAGCGAACTTCCATTGAAATTGGAATTATGGGTATGACATGTACCATGTGCAGCAAGGCCGTCACTCAAGCTTTGCAAGGAGTGGAAGCAGTTTCCTCGATCAATGTTTCCTTGGCCACTGATTCAGCTTCTTTGTTATATGATCCATCGAAGGCCACCCCACAAGATCTGTACAATGTCATTGAGGATATTGGGTACCAAGTCGTTCCTGCTGCCAATCGGCCTAATGAATCTTCAGCTGGAATTAGGGTAGTTGAGTTTTTTGTGCGTGGCATGACATGTAGCATGTGCACACAAGCTATTCAAAGGTCTCTGGAAGCAATGCGAGGAGTAGAGAATGTTGTGGTTGCTTTGTCTACCAACACTGCCACTGTGACGTATGACAGCAGCACTACTTCAAAGGTATTGCTTCGTGAAGCCATTGAAGATGTGGGGTACGAAGTTGCCGGGGAAAATGAAAGGGCAGAGCATGAACAAATTCTTTCCGAAGATCGTTTAGAACGCCTTTTAGAACAGCAAGAAAAACAAGTCATTGCTCACAAGCGGGCATTCTTGTGGTCACTGATGGGGGCCTGTCCTATACTAGTAATGACAATGATCTTGCCCCACCTTCCACATGAAGGAGGGCTAGAACGAATCCTGCACACAGAAATTACGATAGGGCATCACAAGGTTATGCTTGAAGCCTTGATCCTTTGGATGCTATGCACACCTATCCAGTTTGGATCTGGATGGTCATTCTACAGAACCAGTTTTTTCAATTTACGGCAAGGAGTCATGGGAATGGATGTTCTTGTGGCCGTGGGTACATCAGCTTCGTATGGTTATGCAGTCTGGGCAACTCTTGTGGGAAGTATGGAATATCATTTTTTTGAAACGTCGGCCGTGCTGATTTCATTTGTACTTTTGGGAAAGTGGCTACAGAGGCTTGCGGTCAGACGTACCTCTCAGGCGTTGACGCACCTTCTGGCCTTGCAGCCGAAGACAGCGATTCAGGTCATTCCACCAGCAGGCAGTGACACGAGTTCCAACTGGAATCCGCTGGAAGAACCTTATGAAGAACGCGTTGTCCCATTACAATCCATTCACGAAGGTGACCTTGTGAAGATCCTCAAGGGATCTTCAATTCCTGCAGATGGTAGAGTCTTGTTTGGTGAGATGAGTGTCGATGAGAGCATGATTACGGGAGAATCGATTCCTGTTTTGAAAACCAAAGGTTCCATCGTCCTCGGAGGAACTATTTGCGCGGAGGCCGGTCAATCAGCAGGAGCTGCCTTTGTTGAGGTTACAGGAGTTGGCGCGGCGACAGCACTTAGTCAAATTGTGAAACTGGTACAAGACGCACAAAGTCGACAAGTTCCTATTCAAAACCTGGCAGATTCCATTGCTGGAATTTTTGTTCCGACAGTTATTACGATCTCCGTTCTGACCTATATGGCATGGTATGGTGCAATTCAATCAGGTATAGTCCCAAAGGACTATCTTCCAGAAGATGAATCTCCAGCAACGTTTTCTCTTCTATTCGGTATTGCTTGTCTCGTGATTTCTTGTCCGTGTGCACTAGGACTGGCCACGCCGACAGCGGTCATGGTTGGAACTGGAGTAGGCGCACAGCATGGCATATTGATGAAGGGAGGAGAAACTTTGGAATTTGCATCCAAAGTTGACAGCGTAGTGTTTGATAAAACTGGTACATTGACAAAGGGCAAGCCCGCCATTACCGATTTTTCTATCATGGTAACCGATGCTGTCTTCTGGACCGATGTATTGCATATGCCTGACGGTTCCAACAACACGCGTAACACGAAACAACATTTGTTGTGGCTACTTGGATCATTGGAACGTAATTCAGAGCATCCGCTGGCCAGTGCTGTGGTCGCCTACGCGGAACAAGAAATGGGAAACACGGCACCATTTGTCCAGCCAACCAACTTTACAGCCCTGACAGGTCGTGGTGCATCTGGTACGATTGAAGGAACAACAACAGTCCATGTTGGGAATCGCGCCTTTTGCGCTGTAAACGAGATTTCTATTGATTCTACAGCTGAAAGTACCATGCAACGCCTGGAACGTCAAGGAAAGACGGCGATTGTAGCAGCTATCAACGGCAAGATCTGCGTGGTCATGGGTATTGCAGATCAATTGAAAGCCGATGCAGCAGCAGCAATTTATCACTTACAAGAAAAAATGGGTTTGGAAGTGTGGATGGTAACCGGCGACAATCGTAGAACGGCTCGTGCGATTGCACGTCAATTATGCCTTCCAATGGATCATGTGATAGCCGAGGCATTGCCAGCTGCCAAGGTTCAAAAGGTTCAAGAGCTTCAAGACAGTGGTCGGATTGTTGCCATGGTGGGGGATGGTGTGAATGATTCTCCAGCACTAGCCCAAGCCAATGTAGGCTTGAGTCTTGGAACAGGTGCCGAAATTGCGACCGAGGCTTCGGATATGGTTCTAGTGAAAGGAAACGTTGTGGATGTCTGCACAGCATTGGATCTAAGCCAAGTCATCTTTCGAAGGATCAAGGTAGGCTTTCGGCGTTTGTTATGACGTTGCTATTGCTCTACTTGTGGACTCAAAAAAACTTTTTTGTATTTCCTTCCATGTTAAAGCTGAATTTTCTGTGGTCACTTCTTTACAATTGTCTCAGCATACCGCTTGCGGCGGGTGCCTTTTATCCATTTTTCCGGACTAGACTTCCTCCCACTGTTGCGGCTATTGCCATGGCCTTGTCTTCGATTAGTGTCGTCGTGAGTTCCCTTTCACTACGACTCTACCGTCCACCCCGCTTGACGACAAGCTCACGAGGATGGAATTCTAGAGCCACACGACGAATCCCTCGTCGTTCGAGGGATACTGAAGACGAATTGAGAGAACCTTTACTTCAGGACGAGGATCCCTCTGAGCAAACATCGGGCAATGCCAGTGATATGGAACAAGGCACGGCAAGGATTGTTGCGGTGTGAGTCGTTTCGAATTCTCGACATTCACTCGTTTAGAAAGGAATGTGAAGCAGTCGTCCTCATTTCCTTGTGCACACTTAGAAAAAGAATCTATGAATTAAAATGCAAATGGGATGTATCCCCAAAATAGTGTGTGGCGTGTCGCAATCGGTTCAACAATAACAGCCGCCAAGTATCCTTTTGATTTTTCCAATGTAAACTTTTTGTGTTGTTACTACATTATACATTGTTATTATGCGATTGGCCCAAGAAGGCTGCTTGTTCTCCCGAAAACTCACCCACCATATCCATTTGATCTTCACCATCTTGGTGCATCGAAGCATCACGCAATACGGCATGGACCGAGACCAAAAATCCCGAAGAGAACAATGTCCACCAGAATACATTACTTAGTAACCAGATCAGAAACATGGCACTGAATATACTCAAACCAACAGTCGCATTCTTCTGAGAAACGACGACACCTAAAAAGGAAGCAAGCAAGGAAATAGAAATGAAAGGGATGGTCAGACGTGACCCAGACAGCGTCCAATGCCGCGGCTAGGCTGTTGCATTTCCTTACCATATACCACCATTGATCCAGACTGCGTTTGACGAACAACAAACATCCAGAGGGCAGCCAAACAGCCAATGCCAATCAGAGCCATGGGACTTGTCAACATTGTCAAACAGAACAAGAGTCCAGTCAAAACAATGTAATTCAAAAAGAAGAATTGAAAATTGTGTTTCAAACGAGCCATGAGGAGTGAGGGGGCCTTTTCAATGTAGAAAGGTCGCTCCTCGCCAATCCCGAATAGAATGGTTACACTTCGAAGCTTTTGACGATTCAAAAGCTGTTGCGACGTGGAGGAGAGATACTCTTGGGTACCTTGAGGAATAGTGGCAGTCACACGAGACATGGCCTCACTAGCACCTGAAGAGTCCCATTTTTCCTTGCTACCAACGTGCAACAAAAGATGACAGAGCGGATAATGAGGATGAAGCGAAACAAGAGGAACCAACGGACCCATGCAATTCCTCGCCCCGCACGACTTACGCGGAATTCAAAACCCCAACAAAGGAGTTGAGAGCCGAAGCAGTTGTTGCATTCCCTTGAGTTGCCATACTCGAAATTAGTTGTGGGTTGATGTTGTAACTTGCTTTGTCTCTGCTCTCAGTAAAACACCGGTAACTACAATATAACTCTCACTCAAGGCAACAAAAGCTACCTTTCCAGGGAATGGTCGAATGTCGCATTGCGGCGTGCGGAGTACCTGGTCACGTTCGAACAACAATGACTTCCTGTTGACAGACGGACGCTATGTAGAAACACATCAAGGTACCTACGATAGATAGGATACGATGGATGGTACTGAATGAATCTGCGACTACGGTAGGTAGCGGAATAGGAACCGTACGAGGTACCAGACATAGGGTATTCACTACTTCTCGCCTTTCGAGCAAGTTTTTACTGCCGTTTTATATTTGCCAACATGTTCCAGGATCATCAAGACTTTCGTCAGAGTTGAATTCTTCAAATAACAGAATTTTAAAACCAAGGGCTATACTTCTGCAATGGGCATGACAGTTCATTTGTTTACGATCGCATTCGAATCAACGTTCGCCCTGTAGCTCAAGGAGGCTGTCGTATAAAGTTATTAATTGTTGGTCGGCACACGTTCCGCTCATCGACGACACGACAGATGACGCCGCCTACGTCACAATGTTACCGTGGCAATTCGAGACGGTTGCGAACTTCTCGATATGTAAAGTTACACTTTTGAGGATGACGAAGGTCGCATGTAAATTATGTCGCGAGAAGTCCTTTAAATGTAACACATGTTACATATATGCAAAAGTCGCTCCTTGAACCTTGATTCTCCACTCTTTTAGTCTCGAGAACGTTCAACGAGAAATAAAGGAATAAAACGCATCTCCAGGACTACTAGATGTTGGACTTTCGTACCATGTCTTCACCCAAGCATGTTTTACACGAATATGAGGATTTTCAATTAATGATTCTTTTTGTCTGAGCAACGATCCTCGGTTCCTTTGAGTGTTCTTTGTGTTTCCTACGGTGGTCGCCGCGCAGAAAAGCATTTAACTCCCATGCAGTTTTGCTTGGGCATAATATTCTTCAATTAGGACCATGTCGTATGACGAAACGGGAATCCATTATTGGAAATGCTTAGAAGGAATGGGTGATCAGAGATAATAGCCCCAACAATTCTTCAAAAGTAGTCGTCACTGCTCCGATTGGCACTGACGAATCATATGTCAATAGCCCTAGAATATTCACTCATGGTTGCCTACACAGCTGCCCATTTTTCTACCTGCGACCATAAACAAGTGGGTGCGTTTCAAGTGCCAAACGAAATTAACGAAGAAATACAGATAGCCAAAAAGATACTGGCCAAAGCACTTATTTCTCGGATAGTGTCGCTACCCAACACCAAGCGACAGCTTGTTTTCAGAACACCATGCCTCCGTTGTTGTCACAGAGCATAACTTCCATTGTCGACGTAGTAGGTTCCTCGTCAACAAGTAGCACCGGATGCGAGCACAGCGAAAGCAAGATCATCAGCATCATGACTTCCAAGAAAAAAAGTAAACAAACGACCTTAATCGTCTCCTCACCACAATACTGCGTTAGTTCGTCGTCGTCTTCTTCTTCAGCTGCTTCAGTGTTGGACGGCCCGGGAGGCTTGTCCACAAGCAGCGATGAAAGTTCATTCGCTCCCAAGGATTACATTGATGTGCCTGGTTACCTCGACATTTGCTGCGGACGAGGAAAGGGGTTTTTCAACCGCCCAGGCAATAAACTCTTTCAAGACACGATAAGGGAAAATGCAGAATCCTACAGACACGCCAAATCCAAAAGTTTAAAAAGTGCTATTGTGACTTCCCTGGTGAAAAAGCTAAGCGAACAAGGTGCTCGTTTTGTGAAAAAGGATCCGCAAGCTGATGGACGATGGTACATTCTCTCACCATCGCTTGCCCATGAAAAGACTGGCCATGCTATTCGTGATCACTGGACACAGCGGCAACTACAACAAAAGGTTACCGGTGATCGTCTTCAAGAAGAAGAACCATGCCCCGGAAGGAACGACCTAGCTGACGAAGAGAACGTTGTTTCATCACCAACTCCACGTTCTCGGGTCGAGCCTCGGAAAAAGTCAATCGGCAAGAAGCGACTTCAGAAAAAAGGTATCAAGCACAAGGTCCAAAAAACACCTGCGAGGCGAGCGAGTAAATCTGACGGAAAACGCGCGAAAAAACAAGAAATGATAGTAGACAGTCCACCAGAGAATGATGAGACCATCGTAGACAACTCCCGAGCGGTTTTTGTCGTGGACTCCTTGCCGAAGTTGGGAATGAAGCATTTCCATGATGTGGAAAATGGATCAATAAGTACTATAAGTAGCTGCCCAGACAATCACCATTTGGAAAGTTTTGAACTTTTTGAAGAATCGCACTTTGGTGAGCATCACGAGGACGCATTCCCACAGAATGGAAACACCGAGCAGGGTGACAACCTTTTTCACGTTGTGTCTACCAGTAGTAATCTGTGGTCGCAAGCTCATTTCCTTCCAGGATGGGACGATGCCGAGGACCCTCAGAGTCTTTTGAATCAAAATCTCCATCATGGTGTATCTCATCAGGAGGAGGTACTCATGTCAAGCCTTGTTGATCACAACAAGAGTGATGACATGATTGCTACACTCATGTACAATAATGCATGCTATTTTCCGCAGCACATGCCACAATCCGAATCCATGCAATGCATGATGTCGAAGGACGACCCATCCATCATGGACACTTGTTTTATGTCGTGGAACCAACAACAAGATTTTGTTCACACCTTGGGTTCCTCGCATTTTGTTGAGAGTAATCCTTTTATGCCAGTTCCCTTTGTCATGCGGACCCCCATTCACCAGATGGGTTTCAATGGGAACATGATGAATTCATGAGGATCTTGACTGATCAAATCTTTGGGAAGGGTTCACATTCACGGTGATTATGAGCTCCACTTCCCGTAAGGAAGGTGGAGGCGAAGCAATAGTACCATGCATAACTCGAAAAATACATTTAGGAATAACTGCTGTAATTGTAAAGTAAACTATTCGTATTCCTTCCTTTATTGTCCAAAGCGCTTTATGTGTCGTTGCAGCCGAAATAATCCATCGCAAATTGCCAGTCTTCATATCTCTCAACCTATGCCATAAAAATTGTCGTGATTGCAGGCGATAATCTCGATGCTCTAGAAACGGAAAAAGAAAGCCAACATGACAACTGTTGAGATTGTGGTGATTGAAAGGACGTACTTGTATGTTTGCACGAGAATGGTCCCTTCACCAACATCAAGCCCGACCACTGAACACGCGGCGATGATATTGTTCAACGAAACTCCGTTGCCAGCAGATGCCCCCACAGCTTGCAAGGCCAACATTGTAGTTTTGGAAACTCCAATGGATTCTGCTGCAAGTGCTTGTATAGTTCCAAAGGTAAGATTCGAAACGGTAGTGGATCCGGAGAAAAACGATCCCAAGGCCCCAAGGAGAGGTGATATGATGATAAAGGCTTGCTTGAACCAGTCCGACAACACTGTTCCCAAAATGAATGCTGGTGCTGCCGTATCAATCCTTGTTAGAAGTTGAACCAATGAAAGTGCGCCAAGCAAAGCAACGGCAGGGTTAGTGAGTCTTTCGACGACTATCCCGGCTATGTCCATCGGTGATCTTTGCATATCTTTTCGATAGATGAACATTGTGAAAAGTGAAACGAGTACAAACGGCATGATAAAGGGCAGGTAGAGAAAAGCGAAACTCCAGTTCAGTGCTGGGTATGTCAAAATGTTGTTCAGCTGAAAGACGAGACTAGCTGAAAGTCTGAAGGTTCCGTAGGTCCCAAGGAAGATGGCAAAGTTGGGTTCTTTCATCGTCAGATATTGCTTGATGCCGATTTGTTCCACTCGTGTCAAGACGAGGATGAGTACCACAAGCCAAATTGGAGACGTCCTCATGAGCAGTTCCTTCACATAACCCTCTCCGAACTCTTTTCGTGGACCCAGAACAGCATCTATCTCATCATTGAAGGACGGTAATGAGGTCAGGGTAGCGGGAGTATTGACTATGGGGATGTCATCGCCATTCTTGCAAACTTCTTTGGCAGGGAGGGTGGCGGTGATGCCATTGCTTGGCCCTTCATCGAGTTCCATCTCCTGGTTTTCTGTAATCTCAGGTAAAGCTGTTTCGCTTTGCTTTGGTCTTTCTATTTCCTGTGCCTCATCACGCTGACTGCCAAAGGCCTCTGTTGTCACATCACTTACACTTGAGGAGGCATGCTTATAATTCTTTCGAACATTTTCGCTTTTGTCAGCAGCACTACTTGCAACGGATCTGGCTAGTTCAATTTTCTTGACAATCGACATTTCCGAGACCGAGCCGATTTCCATAACATGTTTGCCGTCTTCGTTGAACTCATAATCTTCCAAAGGGGATAGACCAACTTTGAACTTGATGAGGAACGCCGAGCCTGCACATCCCACCATACCTCCAATCAGTGAGGGGAATTCTTCGCTGACAAATGCAAGAGCGAGAGATGGTCCAACGGTGACACAAAGACACAAATAAATGAAAGTCAAGTTTTTCCTGACCAACTCCCGTGGGCAGATGATGCATGCAACTACGGGCACGAGGAGGAATGCACAAATGGCCAAGCAAACAGCTGCTTTCCGCGAAATCTGAAGAAATGCCTCTTCTTGCTGGTCTGGTTCAAATATATTCGCAAATCCAAACCAAATAGGTGTTCCAACGGCACCCCAAACCGTAGCAAATGTGTTCATGATCAACAAAGTGACAACCGATTTCATTTTGGGATGCCCGGTCGATACCAACATTGGTGCGCCCAATGCCACCGGTGTACCGAATCCACTGGCTCCTTCGATCATATAGGCAAACGCATAAATTCTTGCACAATTGCGAGAAAAAGTGTGAGCCTTCGTTGAATGCCTTACAGTTAATTATTGTAAAGGGACAAGATGCATGGTAACTTACAACATGAGCTCAGCCACTGGATGACCTGCCGTCAATGCCTTCATTTCTCTCATCATGTATGGCATGCAATATGTTGCTTCCATTGTCTCAAAAAGAGTGATTGCGCCAGCCATGATACTCAAAGGCGTCATTGCCTCATGAAGCCCTAGTACAACGGCAGCACATGTCAATACAGGATCTGACCCAAGGTACATGAGGCGTACCAACCACATGAAGAATGCAGCCAGCGGCAAACTCAGCGTAGTTGGATATGGATTCGGTTTGACAGTGACGACAATCAAAAAGACAATCGGGAAAAGGCAGAAGATGACCTGCAAGATACCAAGTCAATTCATCAAATCAGAAATGATAGAAAAATAAACTCAAAGAATTCCGTCCTTGTTGTTGTTGTACATACATCCATAACACTTCCCCAGGGACCTCCTGCATCCGTGACGACCACGGCACATTCGCACTCTTGACAAGCATCGAGTCCTATACAATCCTCAGCGCACTGCACATCAGCGCTATTCTGGCATCGATACACAAAGTCTGACATGGTATTGTTGAAATATTCGCGTTGACTGTGAAACCACACTCCCAACCCTCCTTTGCAAAGTTCAAAGTTCACACTGGGAGAACAAGAGGCTATTACGTCGTCATTTCTTTTCTCGTTTACAGTTTCGTCTTCGCCATTCTTTGGCCACCTGGATGTGACCTGTCTTGGTTCTCTTTTCGAATGGCGAACGAATGACGGACGCAAGGACGGATATTCCCGATGGCCAATTGCTAGAGGCAATTGTACGTCATCGGCACTACCGAAGTACCTATTAGGTATCACAAAAACTCAGAAACTCGTCATACTCCGGCAAAAAGTTGGGTTGTTCATCAACACCATCCCTCTTATCATCAAGATTAGTTACCTGAAATTTCAACCACACGTGCTGTGCCAAAAAAGTCAAGAACAATGAGGAGAGTTCTTGTGGCCCTTCTTACTCTGGGAGCCGCCAAGGCTCTGACCGTCATGCCCCCAATTTCCAAGACTGCGGAACACTTGCCACTGGCCAAAAAGGCAATGGATTTTCTGGACAATTCTCCTGACCCGTTTCATGTGGTACAGACGGCAATCGATTTGTTGGTGAACGCTGGATTTGAAGAAGTTGAGGATATTGTACCGGGTTCTGTAGAGATCAAACCAGGTAGGGGGTTAGCAAATTCGCCAATTGCATTCGACCACAACGACAAGACACTACTCTACATGCAATATTCATTAAAATGGCTCATTTGGTTTGTTGTGTTCTTTCAGGTGGAAAATACTTTTTCACACGAAACAAGTCAACTCTTGTCGCTTTTGCTGTTGGTGGAAGATACTATTTCGGTAATGGAGGCTTCAAAGTCATTGGAGGAGTACGTCAAATAAAATTCCTCGTTTTTTGTGTTCTCTTTTTGCAAAAAGCCACGCATCGGATACACTCACTTTGGTTGCTCATTTGCTCATAGCACACGGATTCTCCCAACCTCAAAGTCAAACCTCGATCTAAAAGGAGTGCCAAATCGGCCAAGGCTATTCAAATCGGTGCCGAATGTTATGGTGGTGGTTTGTGGCATACATGGTTTGATCGGGATTTAGGAATATCGGGTCGGGTTTTTGTTCGTCAAGAAGATGGAAGTATTACTCAAAAGCTGGTAAAGATTGATCGAGCCATATTACGAATCCCAAATTTAGCAATTCACCTGCAAACAGCGGACGAACGCAAGGCCTTTGCTGTCAACAAGGAAGATCATCTCAGTCCCATATTGGCCGGAAAAATTGAAGACGCTCTCAATGCACAGAAGGAATCAAGCACTATGGATGAGGATGGTGAGGAGAAAAAGGGAAATGATACCAACAAGTCGACCAAGGATGGGTGGACAGAGTATCAAGAGCCGTTGCTCGTTCAATTATTGGCGGGAGAGCTTGGAGTGGAAACGACCGACATTGTTGATTTCGAGTTGAACATGTTTGATATTCAAAAGGCTGCTCTTGGGGGAATGCATAATGAATTTCTCTTTTCCGCTCGCTTGGACAATCTCGCGAGTTGTTTCTTGGCAGTCGAGTCACTTGTACAATGCGTCAATGACGAATCATTTTTAAAGAATGACGGGGACATCAACATGGTTGTTCTGTACGATCATGAAGAAGTTGGAAGTGCCAGCGCGTAAGTCAATTCAATCAGAAATATTTCACAGATGTGACTGCCCCTTTCACTGTCGTGACTAACCGTAACAATGTACTTCTTCTTCTGGATTTTGAAATAGCGTCGGAGCAGCTGGACCAATTTTAGGGGATGCTGTCAAAAGCATTACGTCTGCACTAGACGATGACCTGCAATGGTATGAGAAGATCATTCGTAAATCTTTCGTTTTGAGTAGCGATCAATGTCACGCCCTACATCCAAATTACGCCTCCAAGCACGAAAAAAGCCATCAGCCCCACATGAATGCAGGAATGGTTATCAAGCGAAATTCGAATCAACGGTATAGTACCAATGGTGTAACAGGTGTCTTGATCCGTGAAATTTGTCGTCGAGCGTCCTTGCCACCAGTACAGGAATTTCTGGTTCGACAGGATTGTGGTTGTGGTTCAACCATTGGTCCTTTGATCAGTACTGCAACAGGGATCCGAGCCATCGATATGGGGTGCCCACAACTCTCTATGCATTCAATAAGGGAACAGATGGGGATTTGTGATCGTAAGTGGCTAGGACACCATCGCAGGGTAACGTGGAATGACAAGAATGGGATCAATTTTCTGCTCACAAATTGTTTTCTTGTCAGTGACAAATGGTCTTGAATTGTTCAAAGCATTCTTCAAATTCTTTAGGGAAGTCGATGATTCTGTTGAGCAGTAACTGGAAAAATGCATTGATGCACTCGGAACACAATCTCAAGCACATAATGATGCACCTTCGAAAGCCGTCAATAAGTGATCGTTTTAATAGCTACTAACGTTAGTCAATGGCTGTAGTCATCTCTCAGCGTACGTTTTGCAATGGTAAACTTCGGCGAATGCTTCCTAGTTATCAACTACCGGTGGACTGGTTGTACTTGTACCAGGTACACAGGACAGAAATTTCGTCATCAGACAGAAACGTGCACTGCGAAGCCAGAAGTTGACTATTATAGCCTCAAATGAAGTGGAGGCTCGCACAATGGTGGTCAGTCACCTTGAAGGTGCTATTTATTAATCAGGGAATAGGGCGACCGACACCTTGAGAAACGCACTAAGTACGAGTGCCATAAAACCCTCAGTTGTTCGAATTTGCGACTCAAATCTTGCTGAAAAGGAAGTTGCAGTACGTTCAGGTGTGATCTTTATTTAAAGCATTGACTTTTTCGTTTCTCAAGCAGCAGTCGAATACATTGGTGACATTTTAATGTTCCGGATCGACTCGCCTAATGAGGTGACTTGCACCAATTTCATGATGGTGCGCAATTAATGAACCAAGAAAACGAAGGTTCTTGTTCACAAGGACCGAATCGTGTTTCAAAAGATCTCTGATTGACACGATCTCATGAGCGCGAAGCTTACATAATGTGTCGCTGGCCAACTTGGGGGGCATAAGAGCCCAACCCGCTTATTAGGCTGGGTGCTTGGTCACAATACCATGTATCGTTGCCTGGTCGACACAAGCAAACAATCCAACAATATTTCGTCGGTCACCACACTCTAATAATCCTCTCCTCGCACAAAGCAGAAGAGAGAACATGATATCATCCCGCCCAATACCAGTCTTCTAGGGTGATGGACAACGATTGCCGACACCAAAAGTATTCGAGAACAAACTCAATCCTCTCGTTAAAGCGTGTCCCATCAGCAACGATTCAGTAAGGGACAAATATTCAAAGATTTTTTTGTTGGCAAACAAAAAATTTCCCGCTTACATCTCTTTTCTACGTTTGCTTGAAAGTTGATCCTGGTTGGGCTGGTTGATTTGGTTGATGATGATGGAGGACGAGGACAATGAATCATCAAGTGCACCACGACGAGCATCGCTATTTCAAACAAGTTCTGTCGAAAAAGCTGAGGACAACATTCACCCTGAATGCCCAACGGAAGACAGCGCAACGAACAACTTTGACAACAAGGATCGCACCAACAATGACGGAACAAGAATACCAAAGGCGAAGGACGAAAATGATAAAGAACAACTGAAGGAGGAGGAGGGAGAGAGGAGTGTGAGCTCATGGCAAGATGAAGCAGATAAAATTACAAGTCATGATAAAGAGAAAGATGATGCGGAAAGTACTAGGAAAATCAACAGCAAGAAGGAATTTCTTTCAAAGATTCACGAGCTACTGGAAGAAATTTCCAAGGAACAAAAGGAGCACATAGTATCATGGTCTCCTCGTGGCACTTCGTTCAAGGTACACAACCCAGAGGCCTTTGTCAAAGAGGTAATGCCGAGATATAGTACCGCCACTCAATTTCGGTCGTTTGAGAAAATGGTGCGTGGAAGCCCGTTGTTGTTTTTTGTTTGGCATTGCTCGTGTGCATGTCTACAACCGTCAATCTTGCTCATTTGTTGTTTACTGTGTGTTCATTGTGATTACTGATAATGTATGTAGCTCAACTTGTACGACTTTAAGAAGATCAAGGGTGGACCACAACGTGGCGGATACCAACATCCCATGTTTCGGCGGGACGATCGGGGACTTTGTAAAAAAATCAAAATGCGTCCCAAACCACAACGAAAGAATAAGGAGAGTCGAGGCGGCCTCGGAGGACGGAAGTCACATGTGGGTACGTTGTCGAACAAGGAACCACGAACAACGGACACTGCTGTGGAACAAGTCCCTGGCTGACCTGACATGATGCATTCCTCTGTACTTCTCGTCTTTGTTTGCTTCTTTTTCCTACCTAATCTCCGGAATTTTCTTGATGCCATATAGTGAATGACTTCGTTGGTCGGCTTGATCAGCATTTTTTAGACCAACGAGGATCAATGTTTGAGGAAGAGGAGGATGATCAACATCTTAGTAGTATTGACGATATCTCCATGGGGTATTTCCAACAAAGAATGACGGCGACACCCCCAACAAATGTTGGAGATGTTGTTCCTCCCCCGACCTTGCAAAATCATGATGGTTTATTATTACAATCAGGAGTGGGTAAACAAGCACGAAGTGAGGCTCATACAAGTACCTTGTTTCACAATGTATTGGATATAACGAGGACACCATCGTCTCATCACCTATCGTCTATTATTGGTGGTGCGACGGATTCTTCGGGGGGCCGGCAAAATGATGATGAAGGATGCTGCTTCCTCGTCTTCCGCTTTTACAACCAACCAGCAGCAGCAATTTCTTACTATGTTTGATCATAGTATCATACCACCACAACCAAGTTCTACTACCGGTAATGCTCCAAGTTTGGTTGCTCGATTGCATCCTCTCCTCTCAGATTCTCCATTTGATGATTCAGGAGTGGCAACTTCGGCGATTGCTGGTTCTGGCTCCATTTTGCAGTCTCCTACGGCCATGGTGGGATCCCTAGGTTTTGGAGTCGTCGGAGGAAGAATACCAACTTTGCCATCGTTGATGACTGGGCCCTCTGTGGTGGCTGATCATGGCGCTCCTCCTCCTCCTTTTACTGGAACTATGATGATGACGACAACAAGATCTGCAACTCCTTCTACTACCCCACCGCTTTCCGAGACCCGAATCCATCCAGCATCATTGGAACCTCCCATCTACAGTCACTTTCTTGATCTTGGTAGTGCTGGCCCTGGTACAACGAGCAGTGGGAACATTTTTGTCGATGCCACATCCCGACAACAACATCAACGACCAGCACAAGCACGAAGGCGGTCGTATTCCTCTACAATGGCAAGTGGTAGTAGTATGATGGCAATGTCGTCGTCCTTGTCGTTTGATCCGATTATACTCGCCACCAAGCAACATCATCAAGAGGAAGAACAACAGGAAGGGGATCATGAGGAGCATTCTAAAGGAGGAGTAGAAAGAATGATCTTTGAAGAACCTTTGAGCGACGATTTGGAGCCTAAACATTTACCACCATGACCAGCTTGATCATTCAATATGGATGATGCATCATTGCTCGCGCTGCGCCGTAGCAAAGTGGGAGCAAGAACTTTGTTGCTCTAGTAACAAATATGAAAACCCTCCTCCTCTTGGGTCTCCCAAAATGATGGCACGGGCGGCCGACCTTTGCCAACAGCGTGCACCAAGCGAACACCAGCCAGGCCAAAGAACATGACCTGCCAGCCAGGAGGCAGGGTAGGAAGGTCAATCATGATCATGCATCGAAAGAAGGTGGTAGTACTACCACCAGACAGGTTTCTTCTCTTGCAAAGTCGTCAGCATGACGAGGAGG
Source organism: Nitzschia palea (assembly GCA_019593585.1). Classification (NCBI taxonomy): domain Eukaryota; phylum Bacillariophyta; class Bacillariophyceae; order Bacillariales; family Bacillariaceae; genus Nitzschia; species Nitzschia palea. Next base: position 352 of record SWEM01000248.1, on the reverse strand, counting down.
AACTATCATTGCTGCACGAGGAATCAGCTACTGCGTACAAGAAGCAATGAGACGGGCGGCAGTAGTAGTAACTACCTGTATCCGTATCACCACTAGCCAACAGGAGCTATGTAGAAAATCGAACTCTTCCTGCTACTTCAGAGGACCCTCCATTTTTAAATGTAAATGCAGCGTTTGCTGACGAGGCGTGTGACATGTGGTCGCCGCGCGCTCGGCACGACACTTAGGCCGATTCTTCCCGTGCGCGGATTTCGGGCATCGGGATTTTCACAAATTCCGCGCATTGCAGCCCGATTCCCGAAATCGAAAAGCAAAAAAAATCGTTTCTTGCCGTGAGTCACCATCGGGAATT